>JAWWMK010024029.1:0-16492 GCA_035047105.1 Galeopsomyia nigrocyanea
TATTAGCTAATCATTTAAGAAAGATAGTTCTTAAAGTAAGAACTAACTACTCTTAAAATAAGTAGTCTAGCCTACTTTTAAGAACTTTTTTCCAGCCTTTTGATTTAAGAACATGTACTACTTAAATTGGCTGCATACTTATTTTAAGAAAAAGTACTACTTAATTTAAGAAATTTTTTTTGTAGTGTATACTTGATTATTCAGGCGAGCAGTAGAATGAAAGCACGTACATTCAGCAAAATCGTGAGCACGCAAAAAAAAAACAACAGCCCTGAAGAATTTATATCTCATCGGTAAGCCGACAGCGCGTTTGCTATAATAACACTTTATGAATGCGGTAATTCGCGTCGAAGCATAAATTATTGTTTTCTCTTTTTTTTCAAATTGTCCGCGCGGGTACGCAAAAAAAAGAACAACAGAAGGGCTCGGGTAAAAATAATTACTTACCGCGGCAGCGCGAGCGAACAAAAGGGACATGGAAGGGAAAACAATTGAGCTGCGTAATCATAGTCCTCGGCAACTCGTTAGAGAAGAGCTTCCAGGAATGCTCGATCTCGATCGCACGCTGCAAAATTGCAGCAGAGAGCTCAGAGAGAGAGGCCCCTAACGAGATTTGTCTAATCACGGTTATTTCGCGTAACGCCCTCTTGGTGTTTTGTGTTCGCGCGCGTTCGTGAAACGAGTGAGAGAGAGAAAGAGTGGAAGAACATCATGGGGTTGGAGAGAGATTTTCAACGAGTGAGTGATGTTTATCATTGCCTTGCACGGATGTGTACATGTAAAATTATACGTACGTGTCCAAGTTTTTTGTGGTTATAGTTTATGCGTTGCTTTTTTTTTCTGAAAAAAAAAAAAAAAAAAAGTTTTGTCTGATGAAAGAATTCTTTATACAGATTTGGTTAGAAAAAAGCTATGAGGAGGTTATGTTTAGAAGACAACACGAATGTTTTCAATGATTTTTAACTTGCATCAGCTCGGCAAAAACAGGTAAGATCATTGAATTATTAAGAGCTACGATATTTCTATCCCACATCTACGTCAAACGCTTTGAAAATCATTTCCAGCGACTTTACATTTCGTAAATAATTTATCATCGACGTCGATTTACCTTCTCATATAAATATCACAACTAACCCACAAAAGCGCAGCTCTCAGACTTGATAAAATATGTCAGATCTAGAGTGTTTGACAGCAATGAAAATTGCAAAATATGTCATCGAAATCAATTAATCCCGCGAGCAAGCAAGCAAGCGTATGACGTCAGTAGAGAGAATACAGATACAGGTCGGTCGATGTGTGACGAATGATTAATTCGCGCGAGTATATGATTACAGCGTGTCGAAGCCGGGTAGAGAGAGAGAGCACTTATATACATCGAACACACGTACGTGTCAATCGACCGGTGGTATAAGACATTATTATCCCACGCGAAAGAAAACCTCTCTCGTATACATATGTACGTCGTACGATTACAAACATCAAGCGCGCGCGCCCGAGAGAGCGGTGCCCGAGAGACTGCAAGGGCTTTTATAATGATTGAAAATAACAGGAATCGCGTAAACGTGGCAATCAACGTGAGCGCGGCGGGGCCCCATCTCGTTTTACCGAAGACAAGCATTACGATAATGGTGAAGGTTGAGAGAGAAGAGAAGAGGCCTCATCATGTCCGCGTCGTAAAATTAGTGAGCGGCGGCTTGCTGGTATAAATCATCGAAGCAGCCTCCTCTCCTTAATGCTGCTGCTGCTGGTGCTGCTGCTGCGCGGACGTGCCGCGGATAGTTAGATGGATCGACGGTCATTTCGTCACGTGATAATCCAAGCGACGAGAAACGTGTCGAGGTGATAATACAATTTGGTGACGAGATTGTTTCGTTCGACGAGAGACGAAGACGTATAGATTAGCCTGAGTTATACGCAGCTGTTTTGTTTTCTAACTTTTAGATGATTGGCAATCGTTGGCTATTACCAACTTTTTTTTTTCTATCTCTCTCTCTCGATTGTGTTTTGTCTAGTTCTTTTTTTGTTTACGAGAGCGTTCAATATGCAATTTGAGAAAATAATTTGGCAAATTACATGCCATTTGCGGACGTAAATTGCCGGTGTGTCTCGAATTCGATCATGAAAGTCATTTTCTTTCAAATTAAAAAATGACATGGCGCGGCGCGTGTGCGGTTACATTAAAAGTCAAACCGCGCATACGCGCGTCCCTTTTTTTCTTTCTTTTTTTAATGATAACGTGTCAGGTTTAAATAGATATATAAAACGGAGGGAGAGTGAGTCGTGTGATTTTGAAAAATTTATACGTGGGAAAATCGTTGCAACGTTGAAAATATTACAACTATATATAACGATAGTCATCTATAACTATAGCTATATTTATTCTGCGAAAATTTGCGCTTTTGAACAGAAAAAAAAACATACAGTGCCCGCAAGGGTTGTGTATAAGATAAGCAATAAGAGAGTCTTTCATCTCTTGCTTCTTACCTTAACCATATATACATAATTGTATTATGTATTAGGTGCTCTTAACATTTTTCTTCTTTTTTTTTCCTGGGTCCTCGAGCACCTCGAGAGGGTTGCCACGATGGTATGCTCGCGGCTATTTTGCCACACGGTGAGAGATTGCAGGCTCCGATATTATATAAGTGACGATTCGCTGATTCACTTGTTCAGCGCGCGCGCGTTCGTAATTTGATGGCTTGAATTATTTATCAAGATCGTCAAGCGCGGGCTCTCCCCTCTATTTATACACGTGAGAATTTTTATTCAAATCAAAAACTCAAAATAACAGCCAGCGGCTATGCTTTCGTATATAATTCATGCCAGTCAACTTGAAAATTTTTTTTTTTAATGTTTTTTTCGCGAGACGTTGCACATACACACACCCCACTACGTTAATATCTATGATTTTCGATAATTTGACAGAGCGAGCAATTTGCAGTCGACAACGACGACGACGACAATGAGAGAATAGAGATATGGGGGATCGATTTTTGAGTTTGTTTTTAAAGTGGAGCTGCGGATAGAATGAAAAAGAAAGTTATAATTTCGTGCACTTAAGTTTGACGAAGGATAATTCGTCCTCGTATATGCATAACATATTATTCGTCGTTGTAATGGTGACTAATACCTTAAATTACGAGCTCATAATCACACGTATTTTGAAAACCCTCTTGAAATTCTTTTTTTTTTTTTTTACTCTGTCGCTCTGTAATTTATGCTTGTTGTACTAAAAAAAGGTCGCTTATTTGTCGACAGTTATTGTTTCTACAGTTTTCACGCTCACATTTTTCCAACTGTCGTTACATTTCGCGAATAATACGAGTATTTGCTCAACAGAAAATTCATTGTCTCGTCGAATCCATTCTCTTCAAAGCCAAAATTCCTATGCCTACAAAGTCACCGTCATCGTGACATTTTTTTCTGAAAAATCATCCAAATTCCAAACAAACCTTTGAGCGTTAATCGGAAAAACCGTTCGAATCCAAACACCAAACATTGCCACAAAAACCTCGAACAAACGGTAATATAACTTATACAAGTTAAGCACGCGCCGCGAGAACAGACCACCAGACAGACGTGTAAGAGGAAGAAGAGAGCCTCTGCCTTATGCTTCTGCCTCGTCATCTTACACGACCACCCCCCCTGTGGCGGTGGCTAATGCACACATATACATACACACAGCGTCATGTCATCGTCGTAGAACTCGGAACGATTAATCATCTCGCGTGTGTGCGTATATATATTATATACAACAGCACCACCACCACCTGAGCTTACGCTTTTTGCACGCGTGCGTTTGATCTCTCTGATGACCGCGAGGCACCCAACACAATGCTCAGTATGCGTGTTTAGTCGAGTGTCCGCTTGGGGATATTATAAAGGCTGTTCGTTGCCGAGGAATATAATTGATGACGGATTCCTTATTTTTTTTTCTTGTTGTTCCTTAATGGATGCCCGATATATATATTGTTTTGTGTGGACGACGATGATACGACAGATTCTTTCTTTCTATTTTTTTTTATTTCGTTGTGCTTTGAACGAGTTCTTTGTTTGCGAGAGGCTGATTATATTGATATGTATATATAGCTTACTTTCTATCTCTCTCTCGCTCTGAGTTCGAATCTTTCTAGGCTGTTAATTTCGAACTCGAGAGGTTGTAAATTTCTGCCTATCGTCGTTAAACTGATTAACGATCGGAGAGCGTGCGAGAGAGTTTTCTAGGATTTCACTTCCTCCGTGATAAAAGATGTCTTATTAGCACACACACACGCTAAGATGCCGGTGTGGTCGTTATGAAAATGAAATTAAACGACAGTCGTAAAAAGTGATACTTAAGAACTTGGACTTACTCAATAATTTGTTGCCGCCGCAGCGTTTTCAAAGTGGCGTTTCGCATAAAATTTTCAACGCACGATTGATAATTAAGTGAGTAACGTATATATATATATATACGTGCCCGAGAGCTGCTATATTTTCCATTTAATCGAGCGGCGGGCATTCCACAGCGAATCACCGTAAATCAGTCGATTTAGAAACTAGTTGTCGTCGTCGTCGTCGTGGCATACCATATAGATTACCGATCGAAACTTACGCTGACCAACATTCTCTATTAACAGCCAATTAAGATCGCACCATTGCGATGGACGGGCGAAACTCACGCCTATGATGAGAAGAACAAAAAAAAGAAATAATAACCCGGAACGAATTGCTACTCACACACGTACACATCATGTGGCGAATATTATTTGCGTCCTCGATTACCACGGGCGAGAGAGAGAGAGAGAGAGAGAGAGAGAGAGAGAGAGAGAGAGAGATCGGCGGTGGTGGTGGCGGCGCTTGTTCATTAATCTTTTTCTGGCGTAATTAACGTCTGCGCTGTGAGAGAGAAAGACGGTAGGAGGCCCCGTGAAAGCGAGCGTGACTCGACGGCTTGTCTCTCTCTCTCTCTCTCTCTCTCTCTCTCTCTCTCTCTCTCTCTCTCTCGTGTGTGTGTATATATGTGTGTAGAAAACTCGAGGATTATATTGACGTGCCTGCCAGGTTATTAATTTTAATGTGCCTCGCCAATGAATTATCCTCGATTCAGCACTTTACTCGATTGATGCGTGTCTGTTGATATTGCCTTCCCCCTTCACCTTTTCCTTTATGTCTTTCTGTTTCTATATACTATGTTATTTCGTTACTGTATGTAGCTCGAACGATATGATAATGTAATCAAACTTATAAATCTAATTTTTGTGAAAGTGTTTTTTCATCGCGGTTTTTGATGATGTACTTATTCGAGGTTATACGATTGTAATGAGGAAAAAAAAACGAAATATAAGAGTAAAAATTCGATCAACAAAGTTTTTCTTACATATATAGAAACCGCGAGAGGGCAATGTAATATAAGTATCTATAACTAAATACAACAGCTAGCTGCTAGAACTACTAAAAAAAATTAAGTATATAGATGAAATATAAATGAATATAAATTGATACATAACTTAATACTAATTGACATATGTACATTTTTCTGACAAATCTCCATTTCTTATAATAATTGTAACTGCATTTACGTAGTTAAATATTAAAGTACATTTTAATTGAATTTTTTAATTGAATTTTATATATATCAATAACATTTCAATTTACGAGCATCTAAAAATGAGTTTCACACATACCTTTTCCATAACTTTCATAAAACGACACAAAATAAACGAAACAAAAAAAAAATATTTCTTCTAACTTTCGTAATTATCAGAAGGCTAAAATAGAACAAACGTATAACGTAAGAAACGTTACAAGTCATTAATCCACCTCAAAGCACGTTCTTTGTCTCGTCGGTCTTCCTCGATTGTCCTATTAGCCCCATTCATTCATCAGCACTGGTCGTCGTCGCCGTCGTCGTCGTCGTTCGTGCGGGCCATCAACGTCTTTTCTGCGGCGTATACACACATACAAGCACCAGCAGCTTTTTTTTCTTTTTAGGGTCGTCACCGCGCGCTTGGCACATGGTCGCGGCGGCTATGTCCCAAGGGGCCAATGATCATTAGCGAATTTATAAGCGCAAAAAAAAAAGAAAGAAAGAAACGAGAAGAGAAAGAAGGGACGCGTAACCGCTACTCGCGCGTCGGCAGAGTTGGCGAACCGCCAGAAGTGGCTACTATATACAACGCTGTTATTGTTCGCGCGCCCGCGGGTTTAACGTTTGCAAGAAAGTGTCGTTTTCAGCAGCAGTAGCAGCAGCAGTCGGATAAGGAAATGCGTTGCAAGCTCAATAGTTATTTTCCGTTTAATCGAGAGCCATGCAGTTTCGTTGCGGAAAGTATTATTCGAGATGGAATTTTGCGATCTGAACTGAAAATTTCTCGGCAGGTTAAAACGAATTAGCTCGAGGGATTCATTTTTGCACGCATCGCGGGAGTGTAAAAGGAAGTTTTCTCTGATCGTCAAACAAGCTTTTTTTTTTGGCAAAGCTCATCGACGAGAGAGAGAGAGAGAGACATAAAAAGCCTTGGAGCGTCAAAGCGTTTCTCGCCGAGAGCACTCTTATTTTTTTGTTCTGTGTGCGTGTGATGTGCCATAAACTCGGCGGGTACGGGCTCAAAGAGACATTTTGAGTGTCGCTCGGCCGGAAAATTCGCGAATAAGTGGATTTGCTTTCTCTCTTGAATCGGAAGAGGCGGCGGTGGTGGTTGTAGGCGCCTGAAGGCCTTAAGCCAGTTTCCTCACGCGGCTTTGATTCGTCAAGCGTGATTAGAGGCGCCCGCGGCTGCTGCTGCTGTTGCTGCTGCCCGGCTCTTTTCACTCCCAAGCCCCCTCTAGGCATCTCGTCAGATCGAGTAATTAAGCTGCCCGCCGCCACCGCCTGTGTTTTTGATCTCCCCGCCGCCACCACCACCGTGGAAGAGACTGCGAACGAACTGTACGTATATCGTTGGGGTGGCGAGGCTGCTATATATACTGCAGTGCGCTGACGTGCCTGCCGATGGAGTTTGAAGTGATGTTGAGAGCGAATTTTATGCTTGGAAAATCGTCGGGGTTTTTTTTAAGCTTATGTTTCGCTGTGTTAATGTTAACAATAAATTTTTCACATTGTTCTGTGTAATAGCGCGAAATCATCCAATTTTTTATTTAAAAATACTAATTATTTCACTACAGGCATCCACTAAATTTTTCTCAAATAGATACCGCTAGAGGGCAACCGCAATATACTATACTGAATATAACTGATTTACAATTAAATTTTAAGATAATTGATTGTGGGTTGAAAAAAACTTCTTGTATAACGTTTATGACTTGACTTTGACAAGAAAATTTTTTGGATCTTAAAATTCGATCTTAAAATCAAAAAATTAACTAAAAAAATAATAAAACAAAGCCATAAAGTGTAACATTTAGAAGAAGAAGCTTACAGAGGTATAAGCCGGCTCACACATGACCGCATCATACAATGGCTGTGTTGATACATAAATTAGACCATAACCCATTGTAATCGGCTGGACACTTTAATTTCAATATCACATGGTTGAAAAGGTGAGACCTGGCCGCGAAATCAAGAACCTCGTCCCATTGCCGTTGCGTTTGTATAAAAACCCGTTATGGCGCGAATACACCGATCACGCCCTTTATATTGTGAAAAAAAATTTTTTTTTTTTTAATTTTGAAACCCTTACCACCACACAGTTGTTGTTTCGACGATCAATGGGTCCGTTGAAATGTTGACGGGACACGTCAGAACAACTGGGCGAACCCGGTTTTCACATTATTATTTTTTCTTATAGGATTATTTCGAGGCCCACAGTCGGGGGTAGACCTTCAATTTTGATTTTTTTTTTCGGGTGCCCGCACACACACACACACACCCTATGTCATAAATCGAAGAATTGTTTGGAATACATCGTGGCCGGTATTCTTTCATCGAGAACTGGTTGGTTTTTATATTAAAAAGGCTAGTTCTCTCGAAGATAATTATACGGGGATACGCGCCGGTCTCTCGTTGAGAAATTCAAAATCGCATATCATTATTCTAATGCTCACGGCGCGGTCAAGCTCGTTTGTTTTCTCTATACCCATGCAGGGTATATTTTCAACCGGCTATTTCCTCGCGTTGAAAAATATAAATCTCAGACTCGACTGAGTTACAATTTCTCGATTGCGTTAATCGTCAAACGAATTATCGACATTCCATCAAACAATTATATTGTGCTCGCGAAACCGATGTCAGACGGTTTCGAATTAACATTGCAACAAGACGTTCCCGATTCAATAATTCGCGATGAGATTGACGTAAAACCCGTCTATCCAATAGGTCGAGCGTTATAGAAGCAAAAGTCCTCGACACTTCGACAAGTATGCGACAGTAACTCGCGAACGCGAAACAGGATTACGCATCTCCTCGCTCTGACCCTCGTCATCGGGAGACGCGTCCACCACCACCACCACCACCGACGCCGCCGCCACCAATGGTGGTAACGTTGCCGCGATTAGAAAGCAATTATCGCTCGGTGGTACAACGAGATTACATATGGGACTCGGACACTCGCAGCCCTTTCTACCCCCCGAATCAACGATGCGCGTTTTAGCTGCCTCCAGGCGTTGTTTTGCTCTTTGACAGTTGGCGCGCGGCAATGGCTTTTCCTGTCTATTTCACTTTAGGGTTTAGGGCCACTGAGAGGGTGTTTTTCGTTACAGTGTATTTAATTGCGTTTGTCCCGCTCGATTATTTCAACTGGAATGGACATGTTAAAGCGTCTGCTGTGAATTTTCTTTCGTTGTTTCTTTCTGAAATGTCAGCTGATAATTTGTAGTTGTGTAATGAACGATATGCATGGTGGCGTGATACTATTACAAAAATACTTAATTAAAATTCACTCTATTGTTATGTAAATAATTATCGTTTCTCAGTAGTCAAAATGAAATTTCGAATAATCGTTTTAATATAAATCATTCAAAACGATATTCATTATCAAACTAATCAGCGCAAAATATTTGCCAACCCTCAATCTTTCAGAAACCACATAAAAAAAAGAAACTCTTTAACAAGCCGCAAAAAAAAAATCATACTTCGCCCGAACGAAACCCCGGGCGTGTGTGACGTATACGATATAGGTATAGGGGAAACAAAACGCAGCACCACTCTGTCGCGGCGCGACAACATGAATGCGAGCGCGGGGCGCGAAGCGTAAAATCGCTCACGTCTAAACCTATATACTCCACAGCCACGACGACCAAAACCCATACAAAGCTCGCATTAGCTTTCACGCGCGTCGCGCCTGCTCCGACACGGCCAAGTGCATTTGTTTGGCATCTTCCGTGTTGTATATCGTATGTGTATAGTAATCGCGCACGTTTATAATCGATTTTTCACATGGTATAACGTCTTGTGGTGAGTGCACGGTGGTGGTGTGATTTCTTCGCGTGCGACACGACACACGCGTGTGCTCGCTTCAATGGATAATTTTTAACAGAAAACACAGATTACATGCCGAGGTGTAAATACGAGTAAATATTTTCGGGGTCAGATTAATTCTATTAGAGACGATGATTTTGTAGGAAATTAAGTTTACTCGCTCTCGTTTTCTTGTGCAAATTGTTTTTATGTTCTTGATATTATTTTTAGCAAATTGTAATTAATCTTGATGATGATTTGTTGAACTATATAAAGATTCAATGCGGGATATTTCGAATTTTATGAAAGAAAATCACTAGTAGAAAAGCTTCGAATATACCTTTTATGGTATATAAATCCTTTCTTCTCTTCATCCTTCATACCAAAATATCCGTTAGGCTCAACGCTGCGTGAATATCAATCTCGATACGTTTAAATTAATCCATCTATTCGAAAGACGCACAATAAGAATAAAAAAAGAGAAAGGAGGAAATTCGTTTGCATCAACGCCAGCAATAAATCGCCAAAGTCCAAGCCATCCCCCATTCACTGTACAGTTCTCGCTTGTATGTAGATTCAACGGGCGGAATTGCACCCCAAGACGGTGTTCCTTTCACGGCGCCTAATCGATTAACCTTATACCAAATTGTGTTGTACCGACAAAACGCGTAAACGGACTTGGAGGGAAAAAAAGGGGGGCGAGATCCTATTTGCGTTCGCGCGCCGTCGACTGTTTTCAATAGAGGATCAGAGAGAGAGACTCTTTTCTATACTGACTTCTTTTTCCTTGAGGCGTTTGCAAGCACTAGCGCACACACCTTTTCAATTCGATCCTCCTTTCTCTCTCTTTCCGCGATCTGCCCACCAATAGCCAAAAGAATTCCGTTTGGATGGGAGTGTAGTCGTTGCTCGCGCAATGCGCTTACCGCCCGGATTTTGGCTTTCCGTTTATTAAACGCGCAAGGCGAGCTGTGTTATATACGCTTCAAAGCACTTGAACTCTACCGGGTTTCTTTTTCTTTTTTTTTTTTTTTTTTACTTTTTTCTTATTCGACGGAAGCTTTCGAGCGGTTGACGAGTTCGTAAACAGTTTATCGATTCCGACTTTTTCAATGCGCTTTTGAAATTTTTATTCGATAAAGTTCGAATGATTTGAAACATTTCAGTTTAATATGGTAATTTTATGGGATTGTTTTACACTTTAACATTGGTATTTTTTGATGCAATGCAAGAGCAATAGAGATCTATTGCTCTTCTATTGCTCTTGCATTGCATCAAAATTGCTCTTCTATTGCTCTTGCATTGCATCAAAAAATACCAATCTAACTAACAAACATGTAATCTAACAAACACATTAATTTTCAATGAATTATTGCTATGTATGCATTTAGTAAAATAATATTTATAGGGTTTCGAGATAGAAATTGAAATTTTTTTTTAATCTTATCAGCCATCTATTGAGCTTCATAAACCCTAGAATATTTTACTTATTCATCACATTCATTAAAATTATTGATACTGATTGAATTTTGCTAAAAGTGAGTGCTAAAATCAATTGCAATCAAATCCAAATCAACCAACCCACAAAAGGAGAAATAAAATTTTTATTCACAAAGCAGGCACTTCTCGCAAAACGAAAGTTGTCGAAGCACTTCAACTCTATATCACAGTATCATCGACCAGAATTCCATATCCTCGCAGGAGGTTTCGCCAACGAAAAATTTCATTCGAACGAGAGTCGCGTTCGCTCGCGTCATCCCGAGAAAGCGGAAGAAGAAGAAGAAGCCTCGAACTTTTTTTCCTTCTTCTCCGGGAGAGTCCAAACGTCGTCCGTCATAGCGAGACTAATCTCTTCCACTCGGGATGCTCCTCCACGTCGTTTGTCTCGGAAAGCGACCCGCGGCGCTCGCGCGCGCGCCAGTGACTTTTTCACTTTCTCCCTTCTTCTTCTTTTTTTTTTTGCTGCTGCTGCTGCTCTTGCTGCGTGATTTTTTTTCACAACTGTGTTGGCTTGGCCTCGGAAATTTACGACTAGTGATTTCCTCTTGCGGCTTTAGTTCAAAGACCTATTTCTTTTAACTGAATTGCCTTCTGGTAATCAATGTTCCTTTTTTTTTTGCTTAGTTAACATTCTAATTTTACAAGGCTGTAGAACATTGTAGGTATTTATTAAAAAAAAGAATAAGCGATGTTGCAATTGGGAAAATAACTTCGTCTAATTTTTACAGCTCTTTGAAGAAACGTTTGCAAATTTAATGCTCTTAACAACATTGAAATTCGATCAATCCTCAGAAGTAACTTTACAATTTCAATCATGCAGCGTTGAACTGTCTGGGTCACCTGATCAATACGTTAACCTGCTGACAATTCTATTTCTCGATATACGAGTGATATTTAATTCACCATTATATTCTCGTTATCTAAACTCTCATTTATCATTGAAACACTTGAGTTTGACAAATAATCGACATCCTTATCGTTTATTAAAAATTAAGAGAGAGAGAGAGAGAGAGAGAGAGAGAGAGAGAGAGACAAAAAGAGCTGTACTACTGAAGTCGGAAGACGAAGCTTCAGCTGACAGGCAGCTCAGCTCGCATAGTAGGAGAGTCAAGTGCAATCGCACACATTTGTCTGGCGCGTCGTGCTTCTCTCTCTCACTCTGCTGATGTGTGTGCGACGCTTGATACAGAACACATCGCCGGAAGCAGCTTCTCGACGCGCCACTTGAGCCATATCCCTCGACGTTTCCTTTTATCATAATCCTAAGGCGGCCAGAGAGAGACATTACGAGTGAGTGAACGAGAATTCTGACACACGAGAGTTACACGCTTGATTGATTGCGAACGTCTGCGAAAATTGCTTCCAGCTCTCTCTCTCTCTCTCTCTCTCTCTCTCTCTCTCTCTCTCTCGCTGATAAAATTGAGTCGTAACGTAATTGAATCACACACTTTTACAGATTGCAATTGAGTCGTTATTATTTCACTCTGTTTCGAGGAACTTGATCGAATTATCATTTTTTTAGTTTTCAAGAAGAAGATTCTGTCGGAAGGTTGATTACCTTACGTACATACCTGACAAGTGCTATCGCTTTAAAGTATAACTGTCGTTCGGCTGTGACACAGTATACAGTGTGTGTCTGGTGCATGAAATATTCGGGCGTTATTTATCGACTTGCGCTTCGCGCCCAAAATAGAGTCGAAAATAAAATCCAGGCCATCTTTGCGAGTTTTGATTAGTCATGTATATATCAGTTTTGTATAAGATTATTCGCGACACCTGTCGATTTCATTTCTCGCTCGGCGCGCTCTGAATATACATATACGTTACGTCGCATGCGGTCGGACAGAAATGCACATCTAAATTTGGATTGTAAATGTGGACATTTCTCACGCGAGAGACAGTGTACAGAACGAACCCTTAAATTTTTATGAAGCTTTAAATATGTTCGCTTTATTTTACAATTATAAAACAAATTTAAGCCTTTGGAAAAATAAAAACTCGAAAATTTAGTATTTTTAAATATTCTTTTGACGAGAAAGAAAGAAAAAAAGAATCCCGCCCCAAATTGCCAATACCCCGAGAGCGCGCGAAACAATAAAAAAAAACAAAGCGACCTTCGCACGCAAAAACTCGTAACTCTCTGGGCACGCAGGCTTAGACCTTCGAAGAGGCGAAAGCCCATTAAAAAGCCGTTCGGCCAGTGTGTGCGAATTTGACGTTGGTCGAAAGAAAAAAAAAGGGCGAGTCCGAAAATCGCACCACCACCACCACCACGGGGCCCTTCATGAATACATTATCCTTTCTAACGAGGCGAATAGGTCAAGTGGACTATACGCAGAGCAGAGTCTCTCTCTCTCTCTCTCTCTCTCTTCTGTCTGTCTGTCCATAAATCACTCAGCGCGCGTGAGTGCTCCATCTGCTTCCGCTTTTTGCCGTCGGCGACGACGGACGACGCAAGAGAAGAGGGATATTCGAACCTGCTCGTCTCTCTCTTTCTCTCGCACGCCTTCGTTCGACTATGAAATTATCTAAGGCCGGAAGGCACTCGTATGTCTGTTTTTTTTTTCTTCTTATTTCTTTTGATTTTCGATATGTGTATACATGCTACTGTGACGATCTCTCGTATTTCGAGCAAAGTATTTGTATCGAATTGATATCAGGGAGTATCAATTCTCCTCGAAATTATTTGATTCACACCATTAATCAACGACAAAAGAGATATAGAAGCGCGGTAGAATGAAAATGTCCTGTTGAAAAAAAAAAGAAGATGATCACGCGCGCGCACAAAACTCTCTCATGTGGGTCATTATCAATTTACGACGCTACGCCGTAATATGCGGGCCTTTTTTTTCAGTACTATTACGCATCTTGATTTATTACCTTCGTGATGCGCGAGAGCGGTAAATATGCGCCGCATGCTCGCCCAATTTTTTTTTTTCGTAAAAAAAAAAATAAAAAGAATTTAAGTAGAACCTCGTAAATCCCCACGTGATTCTCCGCGAATAGAGATTATTTATAATTTCGGTTTGATGTCTATAGTACGAGCTTCGGAGAAAAACTTTCGAAAACTTTGAAACGCATACAAGCGGCGCACTATATAAATTTTAACGGCTGATATAAAAGCATATCGCGGAAAAAAACAAAATCGCTCGAGTTCGAGATTTAAAAAAAAAAAGAAGGAGAAATCGCGTTGAGAGAAAAAGAAGAAGAAGTGCGAGAATACGCAGACATATGCAGACGGAGCATAATCGTTGCGCATCCGGCTATGTATGTAGTGTAACAGTATAGGTGTGCGTGTGGTGTACTAATATTACGGGAGGGGAACATCATGTGCCGGTAATACGACAGGCGCAATGACGTTCATGAGCCGAGAGAGAGAGAGAGAGAGAGAGAGAGAGAGAGAGAGAGAGAGAGAGAGAGAGAGAGAGAGAGAGAGAGAGAGAGAGAATAATTCCCGACGGAACGGATGCTGCTGCTACTACTACTACTGTATGTAGGCATCGATGAATATATTTCGCGTGCAAGCCATACGATAAATCAGCAAGAGGGATAATGGATATACGCGCGGGTGCTGATATCGCGCCAATTCACGATTGAAAACTGGGCAGGTGTTACTGATGGATGCAATGTATATGTACAAAATGGGGACGTGCGCGTACTTTATCAATATTCAACCGCAGGTGAAAGTTTTTTTTTTTTTTTGGCTTGTGTGCCGTTGCTTGTTATTCAAATGTTCGCTAGCTGTTGCATAATAGATGCGACTTTGTCAACAGTTCGTTTTCCAGAGCATCTGCATATCTTTTCCTCTTCTTCTTTTTTTTTTTTTTGAGTGTTGTAAGAAATTCTTATAGATGGTGCTATATAGATCGCTCACAAAGTGACACGTTCATTCTTCGAGAGTGTATGTTTTTTTTTTCATTTTAATATTAATGCGAGTTTTGAAATTTGTGTGCAAAAGGAAAAAAACTTGTATAACGAGAAATAATAAGGTGTAGCTAAAGATTCTGGAAACTTTCGTGTTTTCTATTGTGCAGACTCGACACGTGGCTTAATAAGCGTTGACGTGAGAAAGTCATTGAAAGAGAAAAAAAAAGAAGGAATAATTTAAAATTGATAAACTATGCTAAACTTGCATTTGAAAGAGCGTTGAATATTGGCATTTATCGAATTCAATATAAAACGACATTTGTATGCCGCGTGTCAAGGATTACGATGAAAAAAAGGAGGGTAAGGTGAGACATGAATAATATGAATTCAGCTGTAAGTTGAGTGTGAAACAATCTGCTGTATTTTTCAGAAATTTCTTTGTCATTTTTTCAATTGTTTAAGAGACAGATCTGTACATAATCGAAGAGGAAAAAAAAACAACTATTACAAACGCCACTATATCGTCGATTTCGCGGTTTACAGGTGTAATTTTTTTATTCGCTATACAACGCAGTTTTTTTTTCTTCGACAATTTCGCTTGCTCTATTTATTTATTCGTTTTGTTTCTTTCCCGCTAATTAAAAATTGAAAAAAAAAACCTACAGCGCTCGTTTAAACTTTCGCGGCATTCTCAATGCCAAACAAGAAGAGAAATAAAACGTCACAGTAGAGATAAAAGAAAGTATTTTTCTTCTTTTTTTTCAGTAAATATTATCAATAGAATAATGTAAAATAATTAATGACGATAATAAAAATATCATTATAACGATGAACGGTGACAATATTGGTACAAACAAACAATCGGTCGAAGGATAATTTGTTTTCCTAATAATAACAAAAAAAATTGTTCGTAAGATGATCAATGATCTATATTATTCCCTCGTAGGAATAATTAAATCGACATCGCATGGGCGATACGCAGGTAAAACCCCTCTTTCGTGTTTTTTTTTCTTCTTTCCACTTTTTTTTTCATCCAGGCGAGACGTGTCGGAAAACAACGTCCTACAAATATAGTTCAATGAAATGGTTCGTTATAATCTATACAAAGAACTTTGGTTACGCAAAAATAGACGACGAGATTGTTGTATATATCTATAATATTTATATTTATATATATAATCTATCGTTAGCACTTTTCGTCCCTCGCAGCACAATTAAAACTCTCTCGCACGCACCCTCATTAAATATACGCTTTCCCATGCAGTGTGTACGTTTCAATCGCCCACGCTCGCACACAACACACACACATAATCCATCGGTTCTCTCTCTCGTGTTGTAATTACAAGCTACGTTACATCTGTATAATGTTGTCTATGAACAAATTTACAGTATATCTCTCTCTTGCATATATTTATATGTATATATAACGATAAATACACGGGCGAAGTATGTGTGGTAAAATTTGCGCGCCATGGCGTGTGCGTGCCGCGCTTCGCGGCGTCCGGTTATAAATAATGAAAACGGAGAAAGGGAGGAGGAGGGGGACACTGACCGATTATACAGCCGTGAGGAACGCGTTAGCGGGCTCCGCGCGCGCACCGACAATATTCAACGTCGAAAATTTATGGTCTCGAGAATTCGTATTTAAGCGCTTTATTCCGTGTGTGTCTCGTTTTTTTTCTTTTTTTATTTCATCGTCGTCATCATCATTATATTATCGTGCAGTATGTGTAGCCGAAAAAAAAAAAT
>JAWWMK010024040.1:0-16492 GCA_035047105.1 Galeopsomyia nigrocyanea
GTCGTCGCCGCACGTTAAGTGCAGCTCCAGAGGTTAACGGTCCGTTTTCTCTCTCTCTCTCTCTCTCTCTCTCTCTCTCTCTCTCTCTCTCTCTCTCTCTCTCTCTCTCTTTCTTGGCTCTCGCTTATTCGCGATTCTTTAGTATCAAACTAGCCGACGACGACGACGACGACGATGTATATACTTATAGATCGGCTGCTCAGATACAGCTAGACGTATATCAAGCGACACTCGTGACTTACTGCCGCGCCGAGAAATTAGATGCAAAAAAAAAAAAAAAAAAGAGGCAAATCTACTGGAAGCTGTGCATGCAGTGACTCGGCCTTGCATTTACGCGAGGTTATTATGGTTATTGAATAAGTTGGTCGATTAGCTCGTCCAGTTTTCAATTATCGAGGCAGCAGCCCCTGACAGAGACACCGTTGGGTCTTTGCCGGGCGGGATCTCAAATGGTTATCCGGGTTTGAAGCGTATCGCGCTCTAAGCCCGTAGCAAGCGAACACTGTGCGCGACATTAAACCCCCCTTCATCCAACGTCAGTTGGTTAGCACGAGCTGGCTAGCAGCATCAGCAGCAGCAGCAGCAGCAGCAGCAACCTCAAAAGGTGAGAAGCCAAATAAGAGGATTATCCGACTAGCTACCCTACGGTATATAACCACTATAAAAAAACTTTGTATGATCCTTTAGCTCATGTGTACGGACGGTAGTGTTGACAGTTGGCGTATTCTTCAAGTCTTATTCGGAAAGTCGGCTTTACACAAACAAAAATGAAATTACTGTTATCATGAAAATGGCGATTAAAAGTACGTCTCCGATTTTCTATAAGCAGCTGTGTATCACACAGAAAAGCAGAAAAGCTCGAGGGAAGAGCGAGAAGCATAATTGTGCGGTGCGTAGTGGAACAAGAGTTTATTTATCGGATGGGCGCGCGAGAGCCTATCTATATGCAGCTGAGAGAATGAGGAGAGAGAGAGAGAGAGAAAGAGAGAGAGAGAGAGAGAACCCGTTCGGACTATGTGGATTTTCGGCAGCGCGCGCGAGGAGCGGCGTGCGGGTGGTCCTGCGCTTGTTATTAATTCACCTTGTAGTCCTCTATACATCGTATAAGTACACTCGTTCCTGCACTTTTCTCCTTGCCGCGCAGCCGTCGCGCGCCTCCTCCTGCATTCTCCTGCCTGCTCCTGCCGAACACTCGTGCCATCGATTAGTCTAACATTACCAGACGTCTCCTCTCCCGTCGTGCCTCTCTGAATTACATATTTTTACATAATCGCACTTCTTATTCGACTTTTCTCTTCACGAGAGCTCACGCCTTTCCCAAATACTTTCGAATAACGCCCGGATTATCAACTTTTCCCTCTTTCTCCTCTCACGTTTATGTGACTTTTAATCGGCGTCCCTCTAAAGACCGCACTGATTCGGTCTACCTATACATTATGTCAAACTGATTTTTCGCTTGTTCCTCGAGAAAAAAAAAAGCATCAAGCACGCGTTCCATTATGCAGTAGAAAAAGACAAGCCGGAGGAAGATGTCAAGGGGTCGCGGGATAGTCGAATAAGGAGGCGAACGAACGAGAGCGAGGGGCTTCGAGGTGAGAGTGGCATCGAGAATCTCGTTCGGTGTATGCGCACCGCGCCGAGAGTATAAGCGCGTTCTGGCTATTTCACCAAATATGGTCTCGAATGCACCGCCGGCCGCGTCGCCGCACCGCGCGTGGAGCGCCGAATGCAATAAGATGTGTAGTGGAGGGAGGCTGCGTAAGGCGCATGCACGCAAGGATCTTCTCTTTTATGCGACTGACTGCCGCTACCTCGCTCCTGCGTATACCCCATACCTACCTATATGAGCTTTCGCCCACACACTGCTACCTTTTCGAGCTCCACGCCCGCCATGCATCGCGCAAAGCTTTTAGCGTTATTGCGTTTTCGTTCTCTTTACTGCGCGTTTAACAAACTGCGGATACGGCTAGATGCGAATAAGACGTTCCAAATTGGACCGAGCGGCAATTAGGTGCGCACGGTGAAAAGCCGAGGAGGAATCCGAAATAATCGGAGGAGCTGGCTGGATGTCGATGAAAATCAATTTGCCGGCTGCGGGTTTATTTACAGAGACGCTTGCGGAACTACCAAGTTTGTTCGATCGCCGGCTGCGCGTCTGTAATTGAAGCTGCCAAGCGGTGGTGGTAGCGATACGAATCTTGCGAGTAGTTTCTGCGAAGAGGAGGCGAGAGTCAGTGCCGAGCGAGTGAGCGCGCCTCGTTAAATTCGCACTCGCGTAATTAGCATCCGATGCCTTTATTTTATCTTTCGCCGCGCTTCGCTGAAAACAATCTGGAGTTCGCGCGGTGCGAGGCGAATGCTTACCGCCGAACTATACATCGGCTGCCTGCGTGCGTATTTGACTTTCTCTCTAGTCAAATCTTTCGGCGATCTTTCTTAATTTTTCGCTTTGGCTCGGGAGACTACTAAGAAAAAACTTGTGAAATGTTAAATGTGGTCGTGAAAAAGTGGCGTGTAGCGTATATGGGAACGAGTGAGGTCGAGTATTTCGAGACTTTTATGCGGGTACCGTTAATTCAACACTGTACTTTCGTGTATTTGCTGCATACGTACGTATGTTAAATGAAAATGCAATAAAATTCCATTAGACTTGAAATTCACGTTCAATAATCCGTTGAAGTACTCGCGAGCTGCGCTATAACTTTCTCCGATTGTAAAATTGCCTTCAAAGTCGTCGTCGTCGCGTAGAAAGCCGAGAGGAGGATAGCCATATAATAAGGCGGATCGCTGAGCGCGGAGAAGACGTTAATGCAGCAATAAAAAAGCAGCGCGCAGCAGCAGCAGCAGCACTCGGTTGGACGGCTGCGCATACATAAACTTGGACGTTGTACTGGTTGCGCAAGCAGTGCGTTGGAAATTAAATTCGGTGTACAGTATAAATAACAATGCTCATCTCGTTTGGGCACTGGATCACTTTCGCGTGCTGTCCGAAAGTGGCAGTGCGCGTGTTTGCATTGTTGTAACGAATACGTCTGGCTGGTCGTGACGAGGGGAATGCAAAGCTCCGCGCTGCTCGTCGGCCCCGACAAGTGCACGCGCATATTTGCAAGCCTGCGTGCGTAATCCGCTTCGCTTTCGCGCATAATCGTGCGTCGCTGTGGCGCCACATGCACTCACTACTTTTGCCATGTCCATACCGAGCGCACTGCACACGTGTTCGATAGAACTCCCGCAATAATACGATATGACCAGTTCTCGGCTCTTATTTTCAAGCATCGCCAACACGATTGCTCATTCTCTCATCGCTATTTTCGAGGCTATTTTCGCATCGCGCATCGTTTGCTCCATTTCACATTTGTTAGCCTGAGCAACGATTGTCTTGGCATTCGGGAACGATAATGCGTAATACGGAGATTCACGAGCACAGACGCCCACGCAGAGCGAAAGAAAGAAAGAAGGAAAGGAAAGATTTGCGCTGCGCTGTGCTAACTTTGTTCGGAGCCATCTAATCTACCAGTGCGAATCCTTACGTGGACCGTGCGCTACGTCAATTCCAAAATGTGTGCTAAAGATGAGCCCTGCTCCAACTTTACTCGATCCCAGTGCACATATACGCATTCGCGCATATGACAATGTACCATGATATACGTCGACGTATGCGCAGTGTGCAAAAGATTAAACCCTGCACAAACTCATTACAATCGGCCCATTTACGTCAACATTGACCGTATCTTACTCACGCGGTTTAGCTCAAATTTTGCAGCTTTTATTTCCTTTGTGCTGGCGCGCAATAATTTGAACTATATTATGCCTTTAAATATCGAAATAAAGTCATCGGCAGTGCGAAGAAACCTGTTTTTCAAAGTATCTCTCGTATTAATCTGCTTCTTCTTATATATGCGCCATAAACGGAATAATAAACATTTTAACGTCGTACTTATAATTGTGCTTTAAATAAATTAAATAAAAATTTTAATTGCCAGAATTTTCGAACTCAATTTAAAAGCCACATTAATAAAGATTTTTAGACACATTTAGAGTGAATAATTTGAAATTATTGTGGGGTTTGGGCGAGTATGCATGAGTACAGTGCGTGAGTAAGCGAGAGCGCGTGGATGTGTGTGTGAGTATCGAGAGAGAATGAGTGGGAGTCAGTCTGATTGAGGTCAGCGCGTCAGTCCTGAGGGAGACCCGGCTACGTGACGACGTAGCACGTCCCTTGTTAATAGCGAGCACTTATTATATTTAGGCGCGAGCGTTATACGTAAGATAGTCTGTACTTGGTAGGAATAATAACTGATTTACAGATATCGGTGTTTAGTTCATTTATAATTGCCATTCCTATCACCCTGCATAACGAATCCCACAAATTGGGGGCTCATCCGGGATACAGGGCCGTTAGGAGTGAGCAAATTTTTTTTTTTTCTTTCTATTGTGCAAAAAAATATCGTGTGTGAAAGCTGTGTGTCGCGTCGATAATTTTCAACGTGTTGAAAGTTAAGCGGTGAGTGCAAAGTTTGTGTTGTGTGTGAGAAGCAATTGTTTTGCGAACTGTGACCAGAAACCAGAAAAAAAAAGAGATTTTCAAGAATTAAAAAAAAAAAACTGTGTGAAATTTTGAGTGATCTGTGAGAGTGAGCACGTGAAAAGCGTCTGTTAAAGCGTGCAAGCGAGAAAGCGCGCGTTCAAGTATTTTGTGTGTTAGCGATAAAGGATTTCGGCGCATGAGTGAGCGTTCTGTTTTTCTTTTGTTAGTTAATTTTGGATGTGTGTTAGTTGTAAAGTAGAGAATTTTGCGGTAGTTGTGTACGGTAAAGTTCGCCTATTGTGTGAGTGAATTTCAAGCGGTGTGCGAGGAAATTCGTTCAGTTTTTGGGTATTCCGAGTGTGCGAGTACGCCTAATTTTTCGCGTTTGAATCGTTGAGTGAAACGGTGAGAGAAACGTGTAATTTCGATACGCTACGTTTAGGGATTTGTTGGCAGAACGAGTCGGAAAACGTGTGAGCGTGTGAGTTTTCGGCGAAGGGTTTGGGAAAACGTTCGGGGCAACGTTTTGGGAAACGCCTTCGGGAAATTCTGTGCTGTACGATTGTCATTTGCGGTGGACATTGAAGTTGCAAAAGCTGACGCAATTTCAACGGTCGCGATTTCTTTGTTCGCAACGTTAGGTGGTCAACGGATGTTTAGTCTACGGCGCGAGAGAGGAATCGGCGCGAATCGACAAGTCGAAGCGGCGAGCGTGTAAGTCGAGACGGTAGCTTTGCGAGAATCGTGAATCATCGATCTTTGTAATTTCGCGAGCGAATGTATTCGGATTTTTTTCTTGCGATAACAAGGCGAGTTTTATAGCTGGTGCGAGGATTTTTGTTGCGCGTAAGTTGCAAATTGTGGCAGCGTGGCAGAGGAAAACAAGCCTCGGCCTCAGCGCGTTCAACCGACGAGGCAAGCGAAAAGCTCAGTGCGTCAGCAGTACCAAGAGAGAAGAGCTCGAAGCCGAGTAAGTACTTCGCGATCAACGATGGGAGACGCGGACGAGTTACGCAACCAGCTGCAGGATGAGAGGACCAGACGTGAGACGGTGGACGCGGAGAACACCCAAATGAGGACTCTCGTTCAACAGTTGCAGCAGCAAGTGCAAGCGTTGACGATTGCCAACGAGGAGCGTCAACAGCGAGAGGAAGCTCAGCGGCAAGCGGCTCTCCAGCAAGAAGCTCAGCGGCAAGCGACTCTTGAGCAGCAGCGTCAAGCGACTCTTGAGCAGCAGCGTCAAGCTAACGAGGAAGCTGAGCGCCGCAGGCAGGAGCAGGAGCGCGCGCGCTTGGCAGTCGAAGCAGCGAGAGAGCAGTTGCGGCAAGCAGAGGCCGCCGCCGCTCAGTTTGGGCAACTGGGGCAAGCGCCTAACGTGAATTTGCCGGTACAGCAGCAAGTGGGCCAGGGTCCAGTAGGGCAGCAGGTAGGCCAAAGTGCAGGGGCGCCGCAGGAAGCAGCCCAGAACGCGCAGCCAGTAGTAACGGCCGGCCCCGCAGTTGCCCCGCCGCCTCCAGTGCAACCCGCTCTCGCGATGAGCAATGCTGCAGCGGCTGCGTCGACCGTAACCGGAGGACAAGCCAACTCAGTGACGTCGCCTCCGTTTAAGAAGTTACCGATCACTGCGACAATGGGCTTACTACCTAAATTTTCAGGTGACGATAAGGAGCAGAGCGTGAGGCGCTGGCTGCAGCGCGTCTCCGAGGGAGCTGTGGCCTACCATTGGACGCAAGACGAGATCTTCGTCGCAGCCAAAGCAGCGCTGACGGGCAGCGCTGAAAAGTGGGCTGGTATTGCAGAAAACATTACTACGTGGGACGAGTTTCGCGTAGCGATGCAAGAGCGCTACGGCAGGGTGCTCAGTGCAGTCGACGTTCACTCTAAGTTAAACACCAAAAGTTGGAAGAAGGGTGACTCAATTATGTCATACTTTCAGAGCATGGAGTACCTCGCTCTTCAAGCAAACTTGCCGGACAAGGACTTGCAATACTACGTGGCCCAGGGCGTTACTCAGAACGCAAGTACGCGCTTATTGCTGAAGAATGCTAGGTCAAGGCAAGAGTTCGTAGAATTGCTGGAGGACCATGAACGCGAAGTTGAGCAGAAGGCGGTAGCGGACAGCAAGAAGCCGAACTCGCAGCAGAAGTCAGGCGGTGGCGACGGCAAGCCCAGGGATAAGAAGCAGACGGCGTGCTGGATCTGCGACAAAACGGACCATCTTGCAGCCAAGTGCCCGGAGCAAACAAATGGACCGCTTTGCATCAATTGTTGGCAAACGGGGCATATCAAGAGGGATTGCAAGAATCCGAGAAAACCCAAGCCGAAAAATCTCAAGTCTACCGACGAGAAGCCAAAGGTGCTGCGGGTACATTTTGGAGGCAACCGAAGCCGGCTGCTCGCTTCAATAGGTGGGGTGCAGGTTGGGTGTCAGCTTGATAGCGGGTCTGACTGCCACGTCATTCGCGAGGACGTGTACGATCAGGTCGCTAAAAAGCTCAAGCTCGGCAAACCCAGAGGCAGGGTGGAGATTTTGCACGGCTCAGGAGGAGAGATACGCACTTTAGGGCGTGTCACTCTCGACACAGTTGTAAGAGGACACTCTTACAGCTTGAATTACGCCATCGTGCCCAACGGCAGCGTTCCCGCGCCGGTGCTGATCGGCGACCCCGTACTCGACGTTGCGCACGTGTGGCTGCGTAACGATGGACCGGTGTTGGAGCCCATCGTTGGCGACTTGTACGTGCAGCAAGTCCGCCTCGAGAATACGCACGGCGGAGTGATTGAACTGGTCGACGAGTCGTACCGAGAGAAGGTGAGGGACTTGATCAACAGCTACGTGCCAGCAACGCCCGCTGACACTCCCGTCAAGCTGCGCATCACCATGAAAGAAGCAGGACCGATCAGCAGCCCTCCTCGCCGACTCTCGCCTGCTGATGAGGATGAGGTGCGTAAGCAGATTGAAGATTGGGAGCGACGAGGTGTGATCAAGAGAGGCGCGTCGGAGTATGCCTGTCCTTTGGTTGTGACAAGGAAAAGAGATGGCACGGTGCGCGTCTGCATGGACTATACGCGTGTCAACAAGCTCGTGGAAAAGTCACACTTTCCTTTGCCTTTGATTGAGGATGCCGTCGATTCAACTCAAGACTCGGTGGTCCATTCAACTTTGGATTTAAAGGACGGCTTCTTCCACGTCTCCATCGACGAAGGCAGCCAAAAGTACTTGGCGTTCGTGACACCTTGGGCACAGTATATTCCGCTGAAAGCTCCCTTTGGATTCTGCAACTCGCCAGTTGTTTTCCAGGAATTTATTTACAGGATTTTCGAAGACCTGATTCGCAAGAAGATCGTCGCAGTATATCAAGACGACATTTTCATAAAGGCAAAAAACATACAAGAAGCATACGAGCGGCTCTGCGTGGTGCTCGAGCTAGCAGCCAAGAATGGATTGGTTGTTAACTGGAAGAAGTGCCAGCTGATGCAGCGACAGGTAGAATACCTGGGGTACATCATCGAGAATGGCACCATCAAACCATCTCCCAGGAAGGTTGATGACCTACTGACTTTTACACAGCCGAGAACGGTCAGGCAGCTGCAGAGCTTTTTGGGCTTAGCGTCGTACTTTCGTAAGTTTATTGAAGGGTACGCGCGCATAGCTAAACCGTTGACCGACATGACGAAGGGCGGAGCGACCGGAAAAATCACTTTCGGACCAGCGCAGGAGCAGTCGTTTGCGATGCTCAAGAAAGTGTTGACGGAGGCTCCGGTCTTGTTGTTGTATCGTCGTGACAGAGAAACGGAGCTGCACACCGACGCCTCTCAAGATGGGTATGGCGCTATTCTGTTGCAGAAGTCGGAGAGTGATGGCAAGTTTCATCCGGTTCACTATATGAGCCGCAAAACGACGCAAGCAGAACGCAACTATCATAGTTTCGAGCTTGAAGCTCTCGCAGTGATCAGAGCTTGCGAGAAGTTTGAAATCTATCTACGAGGTATTCCGTTCAAGATAGTCACTGATTGTGCAGCTCTCCAGCTAGCCTTGAAGAACGAAGGACTCAAGCCGCGTCTTGGTCGTTGGAAAGTCTACCTGGATATGTTCGAATACTCGATTGACCATCGGTCAGGCGCGAGTATGCAGCACGTTGACGCATTAAGTCGCAAGTTTAGTGTGCTTGTGGTCAAAGATCCAGTGCTTGAAAGGTTGGAAAGAGCGCAACTTCAAGACGAGAAGCTGAAAGCGATTCGCGCGCTACTGGAAGTTAAGCCATTCGGCGAATACGCAGTGGAAGACAGTTTGCTGTTTCACGGACTTGGTGAAAAACGGAGGCTCGTCGTGCCAGCAGCCATGCAGGCTGAAGTCATCCGCAGCGCTCATGAGGTTGGACACTTCGGGGTCAAGAAGACCGTAGAGATGCTGCAGCGACAATATCACTTCGAGGCGATGGCAAAGAAGGTCGAGTCGGTCGTGAACAACTGCGTCGTGTGCATCTTGACTACGCGGAAGCGTGGTAAGGCAGAGGGCTTTCTCAATCCCATTCCGAAAGAAGGCGTGCCTTTTCATACGATTCACTTAGATCACGTCGGACCATTGCCAAGCACAAGCAAAAACTACAAGCATTTGCTTGTTGTCGCAGATGGTTTCACGAAATACGTTTGGATTTTTCCAACAAAGTCGACCGGTACCGCAGAGGTTATCAAGAAGCTGGAGTTTTTCGAGCAGCATTTTGGTGTTCCGCATCGCATAATCACTGATCGTGGTTCGGCGTTCAAGGCTGAAGTGCTGAAGGATTACTGCGACGAGAGGAACATCCAGCACGTACGCATCGCTACGGGTGTGCCAAGGTCCAATGGTCAGGTAGAGAGGGCAAACGCCATAGTCGAGGCGGTGTTTGCCAAGCTTGCCGTCGAAGAGCCGCTGAAGTGGTACAAGTATACCAGCCGCGTACAACGCGCGATCAACGGTACGCATCAGCGCTCGATTGGCACAACGCCCTACAGATTGCTTTTTGGCATTCACATGAATATGCCCGAAGATCCGCAGTTAATGGAGATGGTCCAACATGCCATACGAGAAGGGTTCCAGCACGAACGAGATGAGTTAAGAGAAGCAGCATTCGAACAGATAGCTAGAGTTCAAGAGGAGAACAAAAGGGGCTACGACAAGAAACGCAAAGCTGCTACAAAATACAAGGAAGGTGACTTGGTCGCGATTGTGCGCACTCAGCTTGGCCCAGGACTCAAGCTTAAGGTCAAGTTTTTGGGTCCTTATAAGGTGACGAAGGTCAATACCAACGACCGCTACGACGTCGAGAAAATTGGCGACGTTGAGGGACCAGAGCGCACAATAACATCAGCCGATCACATGAAACCGTGGCGCGGATTTTATGAAGACTTACAAGAGGACGACGAACTCGAAGATGACTCACCGGAGGACGAGCAGGACGTCGAAGACTTACCAACAAGCACCGCCTGAGGGCAGTCGGTAGCGTCAGGAAGGGCCGAGTTGTGGGGTTTGGGCGAGTATGCATGAGTACAGTGCGTGAGTAAGCGAGAGCGCGTGGATGTGTGTGTGAGTATCGAGAGAGAATGAGTGGGAGTCAGTCTGATTGAGGTCAGCGCGTCAGTCCTGAGGGAGACCCGGCTACGTGACGACGTAGCACGTCCCTTGTTAATAGCGAGCACTTATTATATTTAGGCGCGAGCGTTATACGTAAGATAGTCTGTACTTGGTAGGAATAATAACTGATTTACAGATATCGGTGTTTAGTTCATTTATAATTGCCATTCCTATCACCCTGCATAACGAATCCCACATTATGAAGATTGACATGCGTGCAAACGCAATCAAACGGATATTGAATGCGTTAGTCGGAGATCTCTGAGCGAAGGATAATATCAAGTCTCATTGTCAGTATAGAAATATCGATTGCAGGGTCATCGCCCCCTTTGCTCTTATCGTGGTGTTTTTTTGCATGTACGTCTGGGTTTTTAATGGGATAATGCACAAGAAATTATTAATTAGAATATTTTCAAATAAAACGATATTTTTAATAAAAAGTGTTAAAAATGATAAGGATATTATATTTATATTTTTAGCGAAAGTTATAGCTATATATATTTAGAAGCACGATTAAACCGAAGGCATAATAAAAACGCAAAGGGAACTGATAACAAAACTCTATATTTAGGAGAGCCATTTAATGTATTTTCGTTCGATTATATTCAGTGCCGTATTTAGTATCACAACTTTCGCAATCGAATCAAATAAACCACTGTCCCTCATTTCAATTTCACGTCCATCTATTAATTTACATTGCCATCGAAGACAACGCACATCTAATAAATATTCCTATAATATTAGAACAATAAAATAAGTACTTAAAAATAGTATTCGTTATTGCACGATATAAAAGTAATTTTAATTTTAATCTTAAAATAATTCATCAGGAAGTGAGTAAAATTGATTAAAACTTGAGACCAAAAATATCTTCTGTAGGCGGTTACGCGAGATCCGCCAAGTGCAGATTATTTTCAGGATGAATCATTTGCGAGTCGATTCATACACAATTTGTTATTTTAACTTTGAGCGACTTTGAAAAGCAAGATAACAAATAGTTTAATGCTATAATGCTCGTGAGATGATGCAATCGAAGTTAAAAAAAAAATTGGTTTATGATAATTAATTAATAGCAGTAGTCGTGCAAGGAAGCTACTTGTTTTGTAATTTGATATCCGTACAACAGTCCCGTCATTTCAAGTTGGTTATTGTACTTGGTCGTTGTTTGACGTGTTTGTGTAAAAGAAATGGTGCAGGCGCCGCGGTTTGTTCTGTTATTCTTGCATGCGAGTGTGTCTTGCGTGGAGGCTGATCAGCCTATTACAAACACAGAAAGAAAGCGGAAAAAGAGCGCTCGAGCCGAGCGCGCATCGAAGACGGAGTAGGCAAGGCTCGAAAACAAAACGCGTACAAGCGGCGCCACGTCGACGGCGCGGAGTGCAGTATATGTAGCAGTTGCTATTGTTCTTGACGCGAGTGCAACGCACGCTCGCGCGTAAAAATAAAGCCGGAGAGTGAGTCAAGAGGGTCGAGACGCAGATCGCGTATATGGCGTGGAGGGAAACCAGTGGAGGAGCTACTAGTATAAGGCTGCTCGAGGCTGCCGCTACGCTCGGATGTGCGAAGAAGCGGGCTATTTATCTTGCCGGCCTCCGACCTCTCCTACCGCTCGCGAATCGCCCTAGGCAGAGAGAACAAACTTTATTGATGGCTCCAGCGAAGAGCTTTTCTTACACGTTAATGCGCTTAATTTGCGGCGCCAATGTGCCTCCAGCGTCATTTATTATTCAGCGTCGTTTCATCCCAAACTCGAGTGACGCCACGTGCTTCGATGCCTCTTCCATTTCGGTATAAGGAAGCTCTTAAAATGAATTGGAGTAGCGCTTTAGTGTGCTAGTTGCGCTGCATCATTCGACTCTCTATAGAAATCCCAAAAGAATCATCATCATTGTACGTGCTTGCGTTGGATCACGTACCGAAAGCGAAAATCCAAATTTTCGTGCAATTGCGTCCGGCAATTTTTGAAATGGCCTTTCCAGCGGAATCACTACAAAATAACAATCGTGGGAGCTGGCAGTTGCGCATGAAGTAGGTGTGATATGTTTATTCGAATGGACAAGCTCGAGAAGAGACAAAAATGCGATTGCGATGCGAGCGTTGCAACAAAACTATGCTGCGGGCAATGGCACGCGTGAAAGAATAATGCAAGCGAGCTTCCACGCGCGCTGATCTGTCGATTAAAACATTATTAAAATGCCCTCCCACGCGCGCACGTACAGTATTTGAGAAATGTCCTTGGCGTCGATTGCATTTCCCAAGTGCGGAACAAATGGAGAGAGCCGCGAGCGCGCCAAGGCGGAATTCCAAGTTCCCGCGTTGATCATCGTATTGGCCCGAGCTCCTTCTCTATTCATGTATTATATACATGGAGCGGGGGCTCACGTATAGTTCTCGATCGAGTTCGCGCCGTTCGAGTCAGTGACCCAGTGAACCCGGCGAGGACAGTGAATTGACGTATAACGTGGCAGTCGACGCATTGAAATTCGATGCGATTGCCGAATACATGAAAATTGTCGTGACTGGCGTACGAGTTTAGCAGGGCGTGATAACGGGCAACGATTACTCCTTGAATTCGACGATTAAGTACGAACGAGCAACTCTTTTGTTGGGATATGCAGGCAATATTTCGCTGGAATTTTCTCGGCAATTGCGTATTGGAAAGCGGCACCGATTTGTACGAAATGTCGAATTGAAAAGGGGAGGGGGAGTCAAGCTCGAGTCGGAAATTGAACGGATCGCAAGCATATATATGATGGGAAATTTATATATAAGCGTCGGAAGCGCGGCTGCATAGAAGTAAGATCAGTGCAAGATAATCGGCAAGTTTCCCGCGAGACCGAGGACCGAAATCAGCGGTGAGTCATACTCGAGAGTCGCGAGCTGCTTGCTCATCCCTCCGCGCCGCACTGTATGGCCACAGGGGAATCTCCGGTGCATGCTTTCCGATACGTTGGTTCGGCTCAATTAAATCGCGCTTCCTCCTTCCTACTCGCACTCGTTCAGCTTGCTGCCTGCCACGTCCTACCCATTAATCTTCTCATATATAGACGCGGCTGAAGTAATCGGCTCATTTCGTCTTCCTTCCCTCCCCGCGCGCACATGGAATATTATTTTAAGAACCGATTGTCCACAAATCCATCGATAGATCCGCATGCTCTTTCAATTTTCCAGATCGACTGACTGTTTGAGTAATGTTCCCACTTATTCTCGACGCACGCAAAAAGGAAGCAAAATGGCCATTTGACAACTAGCCAGTGCTTTCCTGTACACGAGTAAATCATCCGATAAAAAAGTTTCCCGATGAATTTCGTTGCGGCTAAAATGGACGCGTCGCGACAAGGACATGCGCCAGCAATTGCAAACTTAACTGATCACTTCTTTTTTCCTTATTCTGATATGAATATATTCGCTCTTACAAATCGACTACACAAATTCGCTCAAGACTGAACGCGACCGCAAGTCGAGTGTGCAGCCGCTGACAGCTGCTACCTGTCTGCGCGCGGCTCGGCGCGGGTGCTGTCAACAACTCAGCTCCATGTAGCTTTTTCTTCGTCATTGACTACTCGCGTCCACTTGAATCGCGTGAACGCTTGCTCGTTCGCCTGATTTATTGGATTCATTGCGCTTATTACGAGCAGTCAACGCTGCGCGGCTGTTAAGCTGCTCTCTTGGAAGAGGAAATCATTTTTTCTTCTTACTCGCGTAATCGCCTGCAAAAAACGTCGCATTTCAGGACTTTCTTCGCGGCGAATGAGATAGATGAAGGAAAAAGATTAAAGCTGCGACACTCTTATTCACGCCACACTGACCCTCTCACGTAGCCATTTCTCGGGTAGATGCCGTCGTGAAAGCAGCGCGTGCTCTGCCAGTGGCGCCGTCGAGTTGACTGTCTCGCAAGCCCAGATTGCCATCGATCTTGTCCCGCATCGCGCGTCGCGACACGAGCTCGAGACACTTGCCTTTTTTTTTCTTCTTTATCCCCCTTTCGAGCCATCAAGAAAGTATGAATAAGCAGCCTCGCCAGTCGACTAAAATAGCGCTGACAGCTCTGGTTTAACACTCGATTGGAATGAATATAGAATAGATTTTAAGGTTGAACTACCGAGAGAAACACAGCCACAGCGTCGAGCTTTCGGCTTATATGTATAAAAGTCAATGGGAGTAAAAAGCTTCAAACAGGAAAAGTCCTCTGCTTTATAAAGGAGCTGCAATAATCTAAAAATTTGGCGGCGCGTGCAATATGTAGGTATAACTATAGAGGAAATAGCTGGTCGTAAAGCGGAACTGCGTGTGGGGGAGGAAAGAGGGAGAGGGCCGTAAAAGCTGAAGACAAACACACGGATCGCGTCTAGCGTTGGGGAGCCGCATAACGAGTAGCCTAAGGCGCGTCGTTGCATTATTAATCGTAGAAAATCGATATTTGGGGCCGCGGAACGGACGCAACTTGTTACGTGCCTGTCGCGCGAGCTGTTGTAGGCCTAGATAGCGCTGCGTTGATGCTGCGCACAGCTGAGCTGCTCACTGATTTTTCTCGCTCTAGGCAGCTACCTCTTTCACGCCTCACTTACGCCTCACTCGCATGCCACCGCTTCGATTGGAGTACGTTTAACACCTTGCTCTGCGAGTCTCTCACTCTCACTCTCACTCTCTCTCTCTCTCTCTCTCTCTCTCTCTCTCTCTCTCTCTCTCTCTCTCTCATCTTATGTACAACACAGTGTACAGAAATAAAATATATTTCAATTCAATTCTCTCGGCTCGTTATAATATATTGAAGGTATATCGAACTCTAATTGTAGCTATATCTCCGCCGTTGTGATGCTTTCAATTGCACTGATTGTGAGAGAAGCTGCTGGCTGCCTGCTATCTCGGCTGATATCCACGAGTTGTCTGTGCCTCTGTTTTCCTGCCTTCTCTGTCTCTCTAATTACTTGAGTGTCAGTCTGCTGCAGTCTCTAATTACTCGGTGCTCGCGCGCACTCGAGCACCGGGGAATGCAATGCAGATGCGGCTCCTGCGCACGACTCGCGATTTACGCAAATTGTAGCTCGCTGCGCTGCGGACTTTGACGAGCTGCTCCAACTATACGTGCACTGCGCAGTCAATCGTCAAGTACTTCGGCCGTCATCAGCGCACGTTTTGCACTCTCGCTTTTCTACCCGCGCGCCGACCACTTCAACTTTTCTGTTTGCGCTCCTCTTCCTTTCCCTTCGTCCGTTTCTCAAGCCATTGTTTCTTACTTATTACTTTCCCCTTTCAAGCCGAGGTGCCAGCAACTGCCAGAGACACGTGTACGTTTCGTTCAACATTTTCTGCCATCGTTATCCTCAGTCTTTGCTTTGCACTTGCCAGATTATCTGTCCTATGCCTTTTTGTTCAATATTGTCTCCGCAGTAAATTACACTGTGTATAAAACTTACGGTTCTTACTCATCACGTGCATCAATTGATTGAACTTGAATTTTTATGAAACTGTTTGCCATTTTATGATCTATTTCTATAGCTTTCAATGGCTCTCTCAGCGTGAATTCTCAATTTATAATTGCTAAATCAAATGTATGCCAAACAACTTCCTAGAAATAAATTCTCGTCAGCAAAATAGCCTTGAGAACTACTTGAGTACTACAATCTCTTTTATGAAAAAAGATATAATATTTTATCGTCGCATTTTTTTTTCCTAAGAAGTGAGAATAGAAGCGATTGAATAATAAAAAAACGTGAAGATTTCAACGTGCATTTTATGAAGAACGTGGAACAATAATGAATGCAATGAAATTTTATACAGTATAATATGCAGCCTATACACGAAGTCGATAACAATTGTATCAATTGTGATTTAAATTAAGGAAAAGGAAAAAAATTTTGAAAGACACCCGTCTGAACAGCATCAATCAACGTTGATCGATTTCCTTGCTGTCCGTCAAGCATCCGTTTAGGCTTCATCGTGCATTTATGCAGTGAAAGTAGCTGCTTAAGGGGGGGATGTCATACCTCTGTTTCACCGACTTTTTCTTTGGGGTATATTTTCTCCGAAAATACGCAACGGAGGATGTTCATACTTCAGCTATTAGTTGATTATCAAAAAATGAAGCAAAGTACGGTTGACTCGTTGATGAAATCGACAAAAATTATATTTCTAAAAAAAAATCGGATCAATAATTTTGTCCGAAAGAAATAAACAGTCGCCATGTAGCTTTGCTATGGAAATAAACAACTTTGATGAACACACCGATGGTAAATAATTCGTATGTGACAATCGGCCGGTGTTTACCCCGTCCATAATGAATCGGACATGCACCCTTGATTTCCAGCAATGCAAATACCACCCATTTACCATTTATTTTAGGAAAATAT
>JAWWMK010024051.1:0-16488 GCA_035047105.1 Galeopsomyia nigrocyanea
CATCTAAACTATTTTGAATATTCGCGGAATAGGCCCCCCATGTGCTTGCCAGCGCCCCTGGCGGAGGAATAAGCCCCCTTCGGCTCTCTCAGCTCTCGTAATAGCTGCCGGTTGCCGGGGCGCGAGCGCGCTTACGTAAAGCCCAACGCCGAGAGAGATATTCCCTTGCTCTCCGCCAGCGAGCTTTACTTTTTTTTTTGCCTTTTTATTCTTTCTCTCTCGGCGGGAGTTCAGTTTATTTTCGTATGCTTTTTATAATCCTCGAACAAATCGCGTATCGCGCGTTAAAAAAAAAAGGGTTGTACACCCACCCTCCCTCCTCCTGTATCGACTCACAGCCGGGTTTTTCGTTTAAACAAAGCCAATTTATCAGCTTCTCGCTCGCTCATTACTCGCGCGTTAATTGTCACGTTCGAGCGCGCGAAAGTTTGCACGCTTGATTGCTATTATTGACGATTTTACCTTTCGCGCTTGCGCGTTAATAACGATCGCTATATACGAGAGAGTGAGAGACATACATAGCATCGAATTACGATGATTAAGGCGATCGCGTCGCAGATGATGTACGCTACATGTGAGCGCATGAGTACTGCTCGTTATTGCCGCGCATGGTCTAATTGGAATTTCGAAAATTTATCGTGGCGAGACACAGCGGCGATGATAGTACTGCTGGTGATGGTGGGAAAACAAAAGCTTCGTTTTACACGCTGTTGGACAAAGTATGCGTGTAATTTTTTTTACTTTACCAGGAGGATGGATTTTCTGTAGCGAACGTACCTGATACAAACAAAAAATATTCATGTAAACGACAGACTATTACATCGTGTAATCGATTAACCCGCATTTATCCTCGATCCCATTAAAGAATGAGAATAGCAGCCAAAAACCGCATCGATCACCCGCACACGGCATTCATTTCTCACGCAATCACAGCAGCAGTAGCAGCGGCGGCGAATTCGCGTCGGTTCTTTTGCAACAAAGGAAAAACTAGAGCTTAACGTACCATGAGAAAAACTCATCCGCAAAAATACTTCACGGGCAATTACTCGGGGGAATATTCAATCCCGTGCACCGCCGATGAAAAAAAAAAGAAAGAGAAGGAAATTGTAATAGTGTAATAGCGAGGAGCAGCGATGTGGTTTTGCTCAATCAGCCCTTTTCCCGCGGATATAATACGATGTATAGCGGGTAAATCCTATCATCGGCCCTATTTGCCGAAGCTGCGCGAGTTTATTAAGCCGTGTCGCTTTAATGTCTATCCCCTATTTCCAAAGAACCCTTTCTTAGACGAGCAATAAGGGGACACAAATCCGATAGCCATCGTGCCCGCACGAGCACAAGCAGCCCCGATGATCTTAATAGCCTTTACCCATATAATTTCGTCGTCTTACGGCATGTCGTATTGGATTTGACATTATGTATACTTATTTGTAAATGAACGCTGTCTGTAGCAGGATAATTAATCTTGATAATTGACAAGTGAACAAAATTTGCAAGAAGGCTTCTTTCGAAATCCAGTTAAACCACTTCAAAGACACTCGCTAATCGAATGCCTTATACCACTTGCGCGGCGGCAGAAATGACTTGATTACTCGTCAAACTTCTTCGTTTTCCCGCGGATACAAAAGATCAAAGCCAAACCCGAGGAAAAGTCAGGTACGCATGCGCGATACACTCAACAAAATTAGACACTGAACTTTCACCCCCTTCGTGTAAACTCTCTCTCTCCGTCTCTCTCGAGTTCGACGGGTTGTAATTCCCTGATTTTCGCTCCTTCCAGAGTGAGATTGGATTGCCTTTCGAGGGCGCTCCTCTCTCTCTCTCTCTCTCTCTCGCCCTCTCACTCGATGCTCGTTTAGTTTTAGGTCTACCTAGAGTGTTGTGTGTGTGTGATTTCTGCGGGGATTGAGCTTTATAGGCGAATTTCCATTCGTGTTTGTTGAATTCAATTTGCAATAGAGATGCTCGAGTCGATTGAAATGAGATTGATTATTGAACATTGTAAAGGCTGTTTCAGATTGGAAAAAAATTAAAAATATTATTTTAGAGCACTTTAAATATGTGTATGTTATTTCGAAAAGAGAATGGCCCAAATTCTTATTGCATCGGGTATTTTCATTTCTAAATGACGATTTCGCTGCAACACGAGCTCTATGTCCCTTGTAACCTAGCTTTTTGCTAGACGGAAAGACAAGGAGATCTACATTCGCTAACGAAAACTAATATTCAAGATATAAGGCACAAGATGTATTTATTACGTTCTCATTACAATATTGAGTTTGGAAAATGAATTTATAGGTAATACAAGCAAACATATTGATTGAAGCGATTTATTCGTGTGTTAAAAATGACAATATATCGATTTTTTAAGTAATATACAGTATACAGTATTATTAAAATGCAAGCTATGATAGTTCAAATTCGCTTAGAAATCATGAGAAGAAAACTATTAATCAAATCTGAGTTGTGAAGTTGATATTAATTTCAAAGCTTCATCTATCTGATCATTAAACAAACCAATAATTCAAAAAAAAAATCCTACAAAAGACGCATACAATTAAAATTTACTCAATCACAATCATAAATTGATGGTAAAACACATACGAGTCTGCGTAAGGATAATTAAAGACGACGACGATATATAAGATACTCGCAAGCAAGAAGGATATTCTTATATCCCAATAGAAATAAACTCAATTAAAAGCGGCAGAGTCGAGAGCGACGCACCTTCTGCTTGCGTTTTCCTTTCTATTCTGCACCTCTTGACCTCGTCTACGTAGGCTAAATGAAAATTGCCTCTCTCTCTGGCAATTCCCGTTGATGGGAGGTAGAGGGGGAGAGAGAGAGAGAGAGAGAGAGAGAGAGAGAGAGAGAGAGAGAGAGAGAGAGAGAAAAGGTTATGCGCTCGGGATTTATGGTCCTTAAAATGCCAGACGGCTATCTTTACTATTTACAGCGTCGCGCACAGTGGAAAACGTTTTCTTTTTTTTTTTTTTTGTCTCGGAGGGTTGGAATCCCACGTGGATATATGGTAATAAGATGAGTCGTGCATTTGAGCTGAAGTGTGATGAGCTGCTTGTAATTCAGTGATAGATATGCGCAGAATAGGTGAGGGAGAAAAAAAAACATTCTCGTTTGCGAATGAAAAAGCGTGTTACGGCTAATGAAATTATTTTTTGTTTGAAGAAAAAAAAAATCGACGCGCCGCGTTTCGTACTTTTTATTTTTCAAAAAAAGAGAGACAGACATAAAGACGACGACGGAGAGTTTCTCGCGAGAGTGTGCATCGTTATAGAATTGATTGCAATAAAGAAACAAGCTGCAGCCATCGCGAACGTCACTCGGACAAAAAGTCCATTTACCGCGAAGACGACTTTACGACGTGCTGCTGCTGTAGCAATGGCCACCTACACCGAAACAAACTCTTTTTTTCTTTTTTTTTGCACGCCCGTGGTTTAAAGTTCAACAGCCTACGCATACTCACAACGAGTTGTTGTTGTTGTTGTCACGACCAAATATAGGCTCTCGATGTATATATGCCTCTTTGTCCGTTGAACAATGCGCGCACGTGAACGATAGAAAAGTGCATTTTCCGTTTTAGATCGCTGCTGCAAGGCCGTCAACTTTTTCGATCTTACGCAATCTCTCTTATAAGCACTCGAGGAGAGAAATCGTTTGGCGCGCGAGGAAGGAGAAAGCTACGCTGTTGTTTTTTTCCCTGCGCCCCAGCTGATATTGATGCTTTATGACGCGATGGATTGGATGCTTCGGAGATGTGGAAAACTGATATTGCCTTTGATTTATCGATTTGGTGATGCCAGTTGTTGGCGCGGATGGCTCGCGCAGTCGTTCTTGGATTTGCTGATTTTAATCTGGATTGGTGTTTTCGATTTTTGTGGGAAATAGTGAACGTGAGTAAATAAAAGTAATAGATGTGTCAAAAAAATTGATACGTAGTTTACTTCGTTAAATGACTACTATTTTTTAAAAAAAGTTACAAACTTCACTTTAGCAAAGAAGAAAAAAATGTAATTTACAGTTTTGAAACACTGTTAGAGAGCTCAAACTTTACGAAATTCCAAAGCTACATGTCAGACACGAGGATGAAGTTGAGAGAGAAAAAGAGAGAGAAAAAAAAACTCGCACTCTCGTAGCACATAAACACACTGTACCACTTGTCGCGGTGCGCCAACGGTGACGTCGTCGTCGAGAAAACAACTTCGCGCGCTTGCCGAGAGCAATTTACCGCTTGCGAAAAATGAACTCTTATTCCGGGAAAAAAACTGTCAACGTTGCGCTCGCGAGCCACTGGCGCGTAAATATCTGAAATGAAAATCATTAGAGACTTAACACACCGCGGCGAGTCAATCATCTTAATATACTCTTGCCTACTTTCTCGCAAGTGTCACGAGTATGTATATTTTGTTATGCAGATGACTGCTCAAGTCGTTTAAAATATACAATGTATTCAGAAAGTCGATACTTCTTCACGATTATTAACCTCGCGTTGAATTCTGGTAGCTTGACTTTATAAACGAAGCTCATTTATATATAGATTTCAGCCGCTAACGACGGCGATGATTCGCTCGTGCGCGATTAAGGACGAGAAGAACTCGATAAGACGACGACGACGTCGCGGCTCACTTGACTTTAATTAAGACGCCAAGAGAGAGATAACGAGGTTGCTTTTTGCAAGAGCAAAAAAAAAGGAAGGAGTTTCGCGATCGGCAATTATGAAAATCCAAGTCGACGCAAATATATCGAATGGCAATTAATTTTTCATTACTAATTCCAGAGCGAACGACATGGATACATTTTTTTTTCCTGTAAAAAAAGATAAAAGCAAATAGATCCTTTTGTGGGTCAATGCGCGTGTGCACGTGCGAAAGTAAGCGTGATTAGAAAGCCTTATCGCCTTAATAGGCCGTACGTATCTGTCTAACATTGAAAAAAAAAAGAAATAACAAACACTTTGTCAAACGTCGATGTATGAAGAAAATGACAGCCTTGGTGGTTGGAAAAAATTAAGGTCAACAATTTGCAGGCTGACGTAATGAGCGAGGAACGCACACGGATCTAATAGCAGTGATAATGTTGATTAGCGAATTGTTTCCTTGTGGAAACAACAGAAATTAATATTTATGTGCAGCGATGTCTGCACGATAAGATTTACAAGGAAGAGTTAGACGGATGACGCGTTTGTTGCAGTGATTTGTTCGCGACGTGGAAACTTATACTCACGCGTTGGGAGTTTTTTTTTATTTCGACTTTTGTAACTGTCAAATAACGCTGTGTGAGTAACCAGATTGATTTTGTTCATTAGGTAATATTGTTGTTATATAATTATTGTATCATCACTCATCGTATGAAGGAAATTAGAAATTTGATTAGAAGCTTTAAATTATCGTAACCTAATTCAGTTTTTCAGTGTGTAAATGTAGATTGTAGCATCACTGCAGAAAACCAAAATAATAAAGAATATTATATTACTAGCTGATTCTATAGAAGATTTATTAGGCAATGTTTTACTTTTAGCAGGCATGAATTTTCATTTAATCCTAACGAAAAATCCTACGCCATCTGTCGTTCAAATCTAAAAAAAAAATGCAATCATCCCTACGAATTCTCACGAGTTTGCGGAAAAAAAAACCTTTCCGCTACTCAGTGAGTAAAGCAAGTCGCTAGAAAGTCCTATAATCATCCGACAACGAAAGAAAAACATGAAAACAGCGTAATAAGGCCAAATGACTCGAACATAACAGTATATCACTATACAATCCGCTTCTCTCACTCTTTCTCACTGCCAAGTCAAACTTTGCCGCTCGTATCCGGTGCTTGCTCGTCATCATCGGCAATTGGCATTTACATAAGAAAGCAGACGCGTCTTCTTTTCATTCATACGCTTCTTTCATTCTCCTTCTCTCGTTCGCACGTGAAATTATATTCTTTTGCCTCGCTCTGCCAAAACTTTCTCTCTCTTTTTTTTTGCTTGTAATTTTCTGCATATGTCTCTTATTCCATTGTGATGTGTTTGTATTTTTACGCGAAATAACAGCTTACGAAATCCCAAGCTAAGAATTATTACGTGAATATCTCTCCTGGAAAAGCGAATTACCAAGCGCTTTTCAATCAACCTTGTCGTCATCGTCGCAGCATCCCCCTTGTGCGGAGAGCGACGTCAACTCGAGCGAGCAATTACGTTGGTAAACTGGCCAGCCCAGTCAAAATTCGCCCGCGCGCTTCCCGTCTCCGCCAGTTGCGTTGCAACACAGAGCGCCAGAGGGACACTACAAATGTTCTCTCCATCCCCCTTAAGAGTGATGACTTTGAGGTCTTTGTGTGACAATGCTTCGCGTACTGTGTTTCACCCCCCAGGCTTAATTATTTTTTCGATTACGTACGAGCTTTTAACGTAACTTTTACAAATATAACTGTTTCTCGTATATTTCGCGTGATTTGTGTATATAATACGTGTAGAATAGGAAGCGAGAATTGCAAAACCACAAAGGTGGTTTTGGGTGCTGCGTTTGCGTGTACGTACGTACGTAGCCCGTTACAAGCAATTTCCATTCACCGCCGAGGCCAGAACCGCACGTTTCGAGCATTTCCGATCGGAACGGCTCATCGGCGATTCGTCACGTACGGAAGACATACGTTTTCCATGGATCTTCTCCTCCGACTGTATACAATTCCCTTTTTGTCTGCTTCGCTGAGAATCGATCTGCGAATGTTTGTTACAACAGCATTGTTTTCGAGCTAAATCTTCTATCTATTGTTTAAATTTATCTCGAAATGCAACATTTAAATGTAGCTCCCGTACAATTATTAGCATCCTCGTCTAATGCTCATTCGTAGTCACGAACAAACAAAAAAAAGAAATCACTGAGCAAAAATAACAGTCGCAATCTCGCGCACAAGGCAGCCAGTGATATATACATAGCCAAAACAAAAGGATCCGCAGACGCTATACAGTGTACAATGATGAACTCGGTCATTACCTTCGCAGACTACTACAATCGTGATAAATCATTGAAAAAAAAAAAGCTTCCGTGTCTACACAAAGTCGAAAAAAAAACTACTAAATCGCTTCTCTGTCGCGACGAATATTCGCGCGCAATTAACGACGAGGCATCGTAATTCTCATGCAAATTCCTATCCGCGGCAGCGGCGGGAAAGCCGAAAATTTCAAGGGAAGAGATTAATGACTCGAAAAGCGGCAAAGTTCGCCCGCGCGCGCGCGTGTGATAGTTATTTTATGCGAGCGTGTAATGTTGCATTCGAAAAGACAGTTTTGATTTTAATTCAAACTATAAGTATCCCTCGCGTATTAAAAGTAATCGAGGCATATTTGCGGGGTAATAATAATTCACACGTTACATACAGAAAAGAAGAAACCTGCAACGAACGATCGCGCGAAAAGCAAATAATACCAGAAGCCGAAAGGCCGGAAGTTGCGCACCCCACGCAAGAGGGCGTGGCTCTCTCCCTTCTTCGCTTCTTCCTCTATTCTTGCTTCTTTTTTTTTCATTCGCCAAGCTCGTTGCCTGCTGCTGTGCAATCTTTCATGAGCTCTCTCTCTCTCTCTCTCTCTCTCTCTCTCTCTCTCTCTCCACGGAGACGATGCGCGATTCCTTTTTTTTTTAGTTCTTGCCGCATAAGACTTTGGAAAGTCATTTAGCGTGCCGTTGCTTTATGGCAGATTATCGTTTCTCTCTCTTTTTTTTGTGTGTGGTGTACTACGGGGAATCGAATGGGTGCTGAGATTGAAGATGTTATCTTGTGTGAGAATTTTATGGATTGTAAAGTATCGCGAGCTGATTTTTCAGATGTAGAGCTATTGAATAACTGGTTTTTTTTTCAGTGGCAGGTAATAGTCTTTAATCCACTCAAACGTATCACGATAATTTCATCAAGTATGCATAGACTCAGAACGAAACTATTTCAATTAGCCTTTTTTTTCAATTCAAACTATACTCCAACGCACACGCAGTCCATTCAATAATCCACCCACTGAAATATTAACGTACCAACATCCCTCCGAGCAATACTTGACCATACCATTGTCGCAACAATGAACGCGTTGATCCTCTTTGCGATACGCTTGTGTCTCTCTATATACATACGCGTATACACGTCGACGTGTCTGAATATGAAATCCAGTCATTCGAAGCTTTTTTTACGTATAGGTATACGCGAACACGTTAAGCCGGATACCAGACAATTTTTTTTTTCCTCTTCGACAAGCTGAATATGGAAAATTGAAAACCGAAAAACGACGATGACGCGTGTCACAACATTGCAGTTTCTTTACGGCTCGTTAATTCTGAATTTCGATCTGGATTCCGATTTCTCCAAGGATAGTCAGCGCATATATAGGCGGTAAATCGATATTCGACACCTCTCGAGGAATAGGGTATTCGGTTGCCGACGAGTGAATTTTTTTTTTTTTTTTTTGGTTGGCGAGAGAGAAATACACGCGAATATTTCGCGCGGAATGAGCTTTCTAGGAAATTATTGGATTCCTTCGGTCTTTTTTTTTTTCGATTTGGAGTTAGATAGGCTGTTTGGGTTGTGCTACTTACTCGATTGGAATAACTTGGTGTTGGAAGTGTGAAAGAGATTTACGTACCTGAAATATAAAAAGAGAAAAATATTTAGTGGAATTTTCATAGCTTCATTATCGTTAAAAATGATTTTTTTTTAATCACTGCGAAACACCGATAACAACAGCCTCGCTGCACATATTATACTGCATTTACAAGGGCAAAAGCCCGCTGAAGCTCACAGATTTGGTCAGTGCACAGCGCATGCAAAATCAGCTCGTGTCATCGTCACGCGCGCGCGCGATGTAATAACAGCTTTCGGCCGAGTACGAGGCTGCGGCGGCACACGACTATACGCGTGCAGTATATGTATATGTATATATGCATGCGACTGAACTGCAGGCAGGCCATGGTATACATATATATACCGAAGCACGAAGTAGAGTAAGAGCGAGGGTGGTTGGTGTGCGCGCGCGACTTGTGTAATCGGATAACTTGTTGCTCGTTATACAGCGTCTTGTCATTAAGCTCGTGTCTTTGCGAAATCGATAGTATATGTACTGCAACAGCAGCAATGGAAGCGGCAGCTGACAGGACAATGCTTGCTCTGCTATGCGCGCCAACGTCGTTTGGAAAGAGATAGACTATTTGAGATAAATGAGGCACGAGAGAAATGTGGAGCTTGTATATTTATATGGATTGGTTTGAGCGTTAAATATTCGACGATTTTTTTTTTTTGAGGATTATTTTATTGGTAATGTTTTGGAATTGTTAAATTTATTTGTTGAGCCGCGGGATAAAAGGCAGATGGAGACATAGAAACATGTATATATGCCCGAAAAATATTCAATAAATCGAATTAATAAAGTTTGAATGTATAATACGATGAATACTCGTTTACTTCAATCAAATGTTCTACCATCTAGCGAGACAAAAACTCGTTACTATACAGATCAACATTTTTCTCGTTGATCACATCTCAAGTAAAGAGCTGATTTAATTTTCTTTTTACGAAACTAATAAATTTTGATCATTGTAATTTAAATCTTACAATATACTGAACAGAAGAGCAAAGTTCTCGTTTCTTACTTTTCGCGCCTGCCGATCGAAAGCTCAAGAGTGCTGCGGCGCGCAGACTCGCCGAGAGAGGGAGTGAGCAAGCGGGCAACGAAGAGAAGAATTTGGGGGAAGGGATGGGGTGATGAAGCGCAGTAGTGTGTGTGAAGACACGAGTGTATAAACTGTTAGCAGTGAAATACATTTTTTTTTTCGCTGAGTATCATAAACAAGCTTGATAAGAACGTTGCGAATTGGTTACCATGTGTAAGAGTGAGCTTATAGAAAAACACTCCCCTTAAAGGTTCGTATTGATTAATAATAACTGACCTACAATGTTAGTATTTTGTAGAGGTTATGTGCTATCCCGCGAATATTTTTTTCTTCTCTCAACATAGTCAGTTTTATACGTCTATATGTACTTATAAATATGTCTATTCACAAATTGTAAGATGAAACATTTTGTTACAATTTTTAAAAGGCATTAGAACAATGCAAAATGGTTTTTGTATAAATAATAGAAAAAAATATAAGTGGATAAAATTATAGTACTTTCAAATGTTTGTATATGCGCGCTTGTTATGTTATTGTCGATAATCAATAAATTAAACCGTTATCTTTTTCACTTTTTGCATTGAAAAAATACTATAAAATATCAATTTGCTTGTGACGATTTTTATATTCATTCATTATTATTTCGTTTATTGCAGATATAGTAATAAATTTTACGCAAATGACAAAGAAGAGAATCGATAAACGTAGGCTACTTTCGTTTTATTCGTCTAAACTTTGAAAGATAAACATTATTTATTCTGCAAAATGGTCAGTACACAAATATTTATTTTTAAAATTCTGCTCATTACGACTGTTAATTACGAAGTACATGTAAATAATACATTAATTTTTGTTGCAGTTCTCTATGAAAAAAGATGAATTGCTATTCGAGCAAATCGAGCGATGGATTAAACAAGAAGAAAACGATAAAGTCAAATTCATTTTAGAGCATACACTGTCAACAGATCTAGTTGGCACAAATGAAGTGACGTTGCTTCATTTAGCGGCGAAGCATGGAAATGCACACATCATGAAGTACTTAAAGGAAAGAGGAGTAATTCATCAGATAGATGCTAGAGATTATTTTAACAGAACACCCCTTATGCTCGCGATAAACAAACAACGTTGGCTGGCCGCGAAATTTCTACTCGAACACAATGCCGATATATTTGCAACGGATGACGACGGCAACAGCGCGCTGTTAAGTATTATGAAGAAGCGCAATCTGAATTCGGAAGTTTTTAAAATTTTTGTTGAAAAAATAAAAAGTAAAAATCCAAATCAGATTGATTTCGTGAGTATGCTGGGGAAAGTTGGCTGTACAGTCAACAGGATCATTCACTTACATGACGCGGAAACGACTAAAATATTTTTGGATTGGTCTACGTTTGCTGGAACGGTTACCCGTGGCGTCGAATATGATAGTGTTTACGTTGCTATGAGGACGATGGATGAGGAAAATATGAAGGTGTTGTTGCATCGTGGCCAAGTGGAAGGAAGGAGAGAAGATTTTTTAAATTGCCTTCGACAAATGTTGGCGGACAGTTATCAGGACGAATCTTTGCTTGATATTGTGCGATTGGCCGCGGAACAATTAATCAAATGGAAATTACTGAGCGATGCAAATTTTCACATTATGGAGTGGATTATTCACGATGAATCGGAAGATCGGCTCCGCCTAATATTGTCTGATAGTCTTGTTTCCTATATAAAAGAGGATTTTGGTTTTGATATTCGAGTACACATGTTTGGAAACTTCGAGCCGTGTGTTTTGGCAATGATAAAGAATGGCGAGGTCGATAAATATGCACTCTGTACAAGAGGTAGAACAGCTTTGCACATCGCTACCGCATGCGGAGCTATTGATACGATGGAATATCTGCTAGATTGCAAAATGAATCCGAACATTAGAGATGAAAGTGGGAAAACGCCAATTTTCGAAGCGCATAATGCCGTGTATAATTCTGAAAGGGCTTTCATACTTTTATTGTTATATGAAGCCGACATCCAAGTATGCGATTATGCGGGAACAGCTTTCGTCGATTTTCGTAGTTTATCGAATACATATTTGAAGATAATTGCTGCACATTCAGCTATACTCGAAGCCACCTTATCACTAATAGACTCGTTTCGTATTTGTATATTTGCAGTGGAAAAACTGTCGGAGCATTTTTCTTCGTGTCGCCAGCAACTTGAAAAAATGAAGACGCATAAAGTACACAGTTCATTGACATTATTCGAAGTTCTCGCGGAAAGCGTTGAGAATCTGACTCGACGCGTGAAGTCACTCGATCACGACACCATTGAAACATTTTTCAGCAGTAGCAGTGTGGAAGAATATGATTTTTATTATATTTCGGCATCGAGAGAACGTCTTGAAAAGGCTGTGACGATAAGCAAGTTGAGAAACAAAGCCATGTCTGTAATAGGCGATAGTATTAAAATCCTGAAACCCTATGACTTGGTTCTCAACGAAATCTGTAATTATCTAACATACTACGATTTGAGTTTTTTTGCCGAAGCATGAAGGAAAAAACAATTCACAGATATTTGAGGCTTTGAAAACGATGTATTTATAATTTGACTGTAAGAAAATTTTGTAAAATGCGTGTCATTTTTTAAAATAAATTTTTTATATAAATGAATGAATGATTTATTATCGTCTGCAAAAATATTTTGATAGTAATCGAAATTCCTTATGATACCAATAAATTAAAAAATAAACAATGAGCTGTATGAGCCTGAAATTTTTATGGATTTACAATATATCTTATTATTATTTTATTTTATTTGTCTGTACAATTTACCTCGTAATGTCAGAAAAAAAAAAGAGTTCGCGAAAAAATATCTACCCAGCATCTTTTCGTTAGAACTATTCAGTTGTAAACCTATGTTGATAACATTTGAGCGCAATAGTTTTCATTGAAAAAGCTGCCAAATAATTCATTCTGAGCATAAGGGAGTTTAAATACATTAGCGATGTATGTACATTTTTATCGTACTTAATTGTAAGAACTTGTAGCTTTTGTAAAATATGACAAAATTTTTAATATTAAATTTTCTTGTAACTCTTTCTAGATGTAAACTAAATGCTCGTTTATTATAACTAGCAATAAAAAGTATTTTGATTTTATGTAACTCATAGTTTGCTCATTTTTTTCGCGCTTCCGATTGAAATCCTAGCGTTCACCGTGCAGACCGTCCGAGAGAGGGAGCAACCTAACGACAACAAGAGGTGTCGAGGAGAGAGAGAGAGAGAGAGAGAGAGAGAGAGAGAGACGCGAGACGAAGACGGAAGAATCGAAGAGGGGCGAAAGAGAGCACAGTCTGCAGAGCAGCTGGCAGCAGTGTGTGGCAGTTCAGCAGTTGGTGGCAGTGTGCTCTGAAATACATACATACGAGTGTAAACCATTTCTACTGCAATTCTCGCAGGTATCATTTAGTTTCATCAGATTGTGATACTGAACTGTGCGACTCCATTGCGTCTTCAATTAACAAACTAATGTAGAAGTGCTGTCTTTCTATCTTTGGTCTTAATTTTATAAAGAAGCACCGACATTTTGTAGGTTATGTTTCCGTGGGTGAGTTATTATTACTACATTACTACATTTAAAACAAAATACATCGTACTAAAAAAATTGAAACACGAAGGATAATAATAACAAAAAAAAATTAATCACTTAAAATTTTTCACAATTTCAAATAAGTCAGTTGAAATTAGTGCAGCATCTTACCCTGTAGCGATTGCATATTTATTATGATTAATCAATTTACGAATTTAGAGTATGCAGTCTTAGTAAATCAAATGGATGATATTTAATTGTTTCGTTTATGGAATCTAATGAAATTATAAAATATTTACACGAAATTTTGTTGTGCTTTAGTACACGTAATCATGAAAATAGAACGTAAAATAGTGCATTTCATTACAAAAGTTATAACATTAATTTTGCTCAACTTTTATGAGCGAATACAACAATGAGAAAATTACAATTTAAATTATTTGATGCTATTATTTAAATATGTTACAGATTCAATAGTGACCATCTCTGCGATTTATTTGATCATTTGATTTGCGACAAACAAAATAGACATTACAATGGATAGTAATGTTTTATTCATTTAAACTTTAGGCGAAAACTAGGGCTCACTTTGCAAAATGGTTAGTATACAAATATTAGTTCAAAAGTCCACTCAGTATACATCAAAATGATTAATTTCTCGCAAACAATTTTTTTTCTTCAATTTTTGACAAAAAAGCAAACTTTATTTAAGTAAAATATGTTTTGATTTTTTTCTTTTTAATTTCAAAGTAATTTCTTTTAAATAAACGATATTATCATTTTTGAATTTAATAAATTTTTATTTTATTTTCAGTTTTCTATGAAAACGGACAGGTCCCTTTTCTACGTACTAGGAGAGTGGATTGCAAAAGGAGAAAATGAGAAAGTCAAGTACATTGTAGAGAACACTGCGCCAGCTGATCTGGTAGGCGAAAATGATAAGACGTTGCTTCATTTCGCGGCATCGCATGGAAATTTGCATATGATGGAATATTTTATAAATATGGGATGCGAGATAGACGCTAAAGATACTGCAAATCATACGCCACTTCTATTGTCGGTAGAAAATCGTCGTTGGGAGGCTACGAAATTTCTACTAGAACGCAATGCTGATATGTTTGCAAGCGATTCCAGAGGCAACACTCCACTATCAATCCTGATGCGCACTGCAGACGCGCCGAATTCCGAAATTCTACAGTTGTTTTTTGATCGAGTAAAAATTAAATGTGCTAATAAGAAAGAATTCGTAGCTAAACTTATCGAGTATGGTTGTTCGATCAGCAAGATAATTCACCTACGCGACGCCGAAATAACAGAAATATTTTTAAATACACCTGGCGCTGATGCGTACGAACCGAACCTGGAACGGTGTAGTGTTTACATAGCTATGCGGTCAATTGATGAAAAAAATATGACGGCGCTCTTGTTTCATGGAGAAAGATCGTATGGAAGAAGAGAAGATTTTATTCGTTGTTTCCAACGTGTGTTGAAAGATAGTTACGTCGATAACTCGTTAGTTGATGCGTCGAGGGTAGCTGTAAAACTGTTGGTTCAATGGAGACTACTGGACCTTCGAACAATTCACTTCGTACAGCACATTTTTCGAGATGAGCCTGCAGCATCACTTCGTTTAGTGTTGGACGAGGCATTCGTGACGTACGCTAATAGTATTTATCGTTACGATATACGGATACATATGTTTGCCAATCGTAACCCTTGCGTTCTTCAAATGTTAAAGAGCGGCGTAGTAAATATCTATTTACTTGGCAAAAAAGGCGAAACGGCCTTACATTTGGCTACTCAAAATAGTGCTGTCGAGACGATGGAATACCTACTAGACTGCGGATTAAATCCAAATGTTAGAGATACAGATGGGCAAACACCTATATTTCATATTCATTTTGCAGGAGGTTACAGTATGCAATGTATCGAAATTTTGCTACAACACGGGGCAGATTTGCAAGCAACCGACAATTCGGGGAATGCTTACATAGATTATTATTCGACACCCCAGCTTACTCATGATTCACTCCACATTGTTATTAGGCATTTAGCTATACTTAAAACCTCCGGTGTGTCGCTAAAAGAATCGTTTTGCAAACATGTGCTTTCATCAGACAAATCGCTCGTATACTTTCAATCGTGCTGCTTACAGCTTGAAAAAATGAAGATGCACAAAGTTCACAACTCGCTAACGCTTTTTGAAACTCTCGCAGAAAATATGGATAATATGATTCGTCGCGTGAAGTCACTTGATCACGAAGCTATTGACGACTTTTACAAAAGCAGCGGCTTACAGGGGCCGCATGATTATTATACCTCATTATCGAAAATGCGTCTCTATCGGGCTGTGACAATAAACTATTTGAGAGATAGGGCAGCGTCTGCTATTTCCGATGGAATCGAAGTGTTGAAGCCTTATTATTTAGTCATTGAAAAAATACGCAGTTTTTTGTCTTATTATGACTTGCTTTTCTTTACAGAAATGTAAAAGACTAAAAAAATTCGTATATATTTGAACATCTTATAAATACGATGCATACATGTATTTATAATACTCAATTGTACGAAGCTTATGAAAATTGACGTGGTTATTATTTATAAGTAATATTTAAATAGTAATTGTAGCTTTCATTGGAAAAATCAATGTGATTAAACAGAAATTATGGTATTTGTACTATCACAAAAAAGCTGTTGATTTTTTCATAGGCCCTACTTATTTATACTTCAAGTTATAATATAAAATAAAGTATGAGTAATTTTTTTTTAATTTTGTGATTCCTTTATTTGCTATTTATTATTTGTCACGCTTTTCCTTCCGATCGAAATCTTCGTACCTCGTATAAACTGACCGAAAGAGGGAGCGAGCAAACGACAACAAGATGTGGTGAGAAAAAAGAAAAAGAGAGAGAGAAAGAAGTCGCGCAGTGCAAGTGCGTACATCTTAAAAAAAAAATGAAAACTCATAAAGTTCACAGTTCATTGACTTTATATGATGTTCTCTCGGGAAGCATTGAGAGTCTGACCAGGCGTGCGGGGCCACTTGATCATCAAAAAATTCAAACATTTTTCAGAAGTCACAGAACACAAAAGTATTATTCGTATTATGGGTAATTCTTGGCTATTTCAATCACTCTGAAACATTGATATCGTCGATTTTTTTCAAACTTGACACACTTGTTACTTATGCAGAGGTCAACATGTGTGCATAGTTTGAGATCAAAATGTTGATTATCAGCTGAGTTATCAACAGTTGAAAAAATTTTGAGTTT
>JAWWMK010024072.1:0-13793 GCA_035047105.1 Galeopsomyia nigrocyanea
ATTTAGAGGAATAAAAAAGTTACAAAATGAGTTTCACTCCAGCCGTGCGTGCACTGGCCACACACACGTTTTTTTTTTCTTTTTTTTTGGTGGAAGTATCACGAATAAGTGTTTTAATAAAACAGTCAGATTTAACTGTTAACTCGTTGAATTTTTAATTAATTTCAGAAGATACCGGTCTTTCGTTTCAGTTATGTTTCAATGAAATTTTAATTTTAAACTTAAGTATATGTTGATACAAGTGCTTTTAAAAAAGCTTCAAATTTATGCTTGAGAAAATTAATGTATTACTCAGTGGGTTACATGAAAAAAAAAGAAAAAGTTTTTTCGGACTTCGACGATATTTAAAAAATAGTTTGTTACTTACCTTGCAAAAGCTCGATATTGTATCAAAAAGATTAAAAGAATGAAAGTGAGAACTGGGTAAAACCCACGTTTTTTTATTGTTGAGACGAGGTAGGGATATTCCGAATGCAAAATTATCAGTTATACAGCTGTTCCCTTTTACTGTTGAATTTCATTGTTCCACTTCACTTTATTATATTTATAATCATCATTTGAATGGATATTCCGCGTTATCGTTATATCATTTTTGCTATTAAAAAGTTATTCCCGAATTATTAGTCATAAAAGCTTGTAGTAAAACCTACTCAATCAAATCAAATTATTTTATTTTAAAGCAATAACGTTTCAATGCAATCGTGAAAATGATAAGTTTACAGCCGTACATATATTACATGATATTTATTTTTTTTTCAACTGTAGTTCTTGTCAATTTGATAATTTAATCATGGATAAATTGATTAATGATGCAGTTTAATTTATCAAACAGCATGAAATATGAAATAAAATCGCTTTGGTCTGCCAATGTATCAATTACTTGTACCTCTAAAAGTTCGAATACTTTTGCGGCAGAATAAAAAAAGTTCGCGTCAAGAGAAGGTACAAATATATTCCATTAAAATGACGCGTGTTCAAAAGATATAAAGATCACAGGACGCAACATAGCAAAAGTATATGCATGTATACTGCAAGTAAATGAAATATACTAGTAGAAAACGATGATAAATACAATCAAGTATTGAGCACAAAAATTTATTGAAAAATGTTTTATTTTGATATTTTTACATTCACGACAATAGTATTCATTTTGCGAATCAACATTCTTTGATTTTTAAGCAAAGTGAAGAGCTTAGTTTTTGATTGTCATTATGAATAATATCGAATGCCGTTACAAAATATAAGCAAAAAATCACTACAAATATTTTGATTACAACTAGTACATACATCAGTAAATGTAGAAAAAAGTTTTGCCAAACGTACATTCAATTAATACACAATTTTTATTAATATTTCCCAGATTCATAAGTATAAAATTATTAAAATTGTATTCAGAATCGTTTTAATCACGAAATATTTCTCGGGAACGAAAGATTTATAACGTAACGGTATTTAGGGTTAGATTATATTACAATAATGATAAAATGATACGTAGGTGTATAAGCGTTATACATGACGTAATATTAACATTGAATTAGTATAGTATAGTTTGAATACAAAACTTTTTTCTAGTTCAACAATAAAGTATAATGAGTTTCATGGCGTGAAAACGCTACAAACATTAATATGCACAATAAACTTACAGATTTAACATATGAACATATTTACATAAATCAGTCAAATAAATATTTCGAGTTGCATTAAAATTTCGACGAAAAAGGTCAATTTTCATAATTTCATCCTATAGGCAGTCGTTAGCAACGTCAAATATCTGTCAATAAATCAGATCTACACAATCAATTAGCTGCACAAATTCGCTTTACCATTCTTTTTACGCGTACTCCATAATCGATATCACAGAATGTTTAGTTTTCTCGTATAGCATAAAAATATGTCATCTTACCGTAAAACTATATATATTTTTCATTAAAAAAACTCTAGCTACCATAATGTTTTCCACAGAACATTTTCATAAACGAGATATTATCCGTTTGTTTGTTTTTGTTTTTGCGTTTTGGAAATACTGTATATATATATATACTTATTTCTATGTACACATACATACCTTCACATCGTTTATTTACAGCGTGTCAATGTGTTTAAATATCGTAAATATCGAACAACACTATGATATATATTCGTGTTGGCTATCAGTCAACTATGAGCACCGAGCAATCAAAACGCTTCATTATTTGGTATAAATGTAATTTCAGCTTTGAAAATAGTTTCTTAAGCATAAACTTGAATTTGCCAAAGACTAGAAATCTCTTACGTTTAACGATGAAAGTGGCTCTAGCTTGCTTTACTATACATGGGCTTGGGTGTGTATGAGAAAACGATACTGCGATGTCGCGTGCGAGAATTCATTTTCGTTAATTTTCGTTATCCCTATCTGGCGATATAGATATATCTAAACTACCTACGTGAACAGGTGGTTTACAACCTATGAAAATACAAGCTATCCTATCATTTATAGTAAAATAGCTATTCGAACGATTAATATTCATTTGAAATCTGCTCTAATCTCTCAACTTTTGATTATTTGATCTTTTTTTTGAACATCAAAATACGTACTTTAACACGCACTAAAAATAATCGAATTCGCACGCGACATCGCAATAATCATCCGTCTGAAAAAAAAAAATAAAGGAAAAGTAATCTACTTCTTAACCGAACTTATGGCGGTGGGTTTTTTTCTCGTGAGGGTGCCACTGGTAGCTGGTTTGTTGTCACTTTGTTCGAATTTCTGCTGCAACGACGCGACAGTGGATTTGGCCGTAAGTTTATTCTTATCGGCCAAACTGGCAGTTTTAGTCGCAAGATTCGTTGGCTTTGGCGGAGTCGTTACACTCTTCTGTTTAGGCAGCGTGGACGTCTTTGCTTTGCCCAGTACGTCGGGCGATTTATTCGTCGCGTTCGAATTGCAACTCGACACGAGATCGGGACTGTTGAGTTTTCCCGTAGGCGAGCTGTCGCTCTTCGAACTCTTCAAACTCGAATCGGAGTTTTGTCGACTCGTCGGTCGACTCGTCGTCGTCGTTTTCTTGATACCAGGCGGCGTTTTGGTACGACTGATGCTCGCTTTCACCGGTGGAATCGTCTTTGGCTCTTCCTTCTTCTCCGCGATTTTGCTCATATTGATGTGCAAGGGTTTGAACGGTGCGTAGCTAGGCTTGACAGTACTCGCAGTCTCTTTTTTCACGCTCTTGATTTCGGGTTTACTGCTGCCTTTGCTGCTGGGCGGTGCGTTCACCGCGGACGGCTTCAAGTATCCGGAACTTGTGGTCGAGTTCGAGGAGACGCTGCTCGCGGGCGATTTGTAGTGCGGTGTATTCTCGTAGGTACCGGTATCGGGTAACTTGGGTTCGGGACTTATCGTCTTTGTCGAGTATATCGAGTCGAAGTTTCTATTCGATATCTCCGAGACGATCTCCGACAGCAATCCACCAGCAGCAGCCGCAGTAGTCGGATCGACGCTCTTTGGCGTTTTATACTCGCTCTCGACTGCTTCTACCGTGACAACGGGCTTCTTTCCCTTTTCCGGCAGCGGTTCCTCGATAACCGCGTAAATATTATCGTTCGACGGCGATTCCTCCACGATCTTGCCCATTTTCGCATCCGCCACCAAGTTCATACAGTCGTCGTAAGCGTTATCGGCCTTGCTGCTGTTGTTGATCGTCGGTATGGGTTTTTTCGCGGCGTCAGTCACTTTCACCGGTGGTATCGGTGGTGGCGAGGTCGGTCTCACACTGGCAGCGATACTCGTAGGCCTCTTGTTTGGCTGCCTCATCGAGCCGAACGAGTGAATGACCGGTCTGGGCGTCACTTTGCTGTCGCGCATCGACTGAGCGCGCATCACCACGTTCCTCGCCTTCTCCTGCTCGGCGTCCACGTCGAGTTTCACGGGAATCGTCGCCGTGGCTATCTCGATTTCTTTCTGCAGTATCGGATTGGAGATCTCCAAGCTTCGCAAAATCTCCTTGTCCAGCACTTTGTTGGCCTTGTGATGAGTTCTCGGCAGGGAATTCGTGTGGTACTTGAGCGTACCCTCGTTCTGCGAATTGGACTTGACCATGGGATACAGCATTGAGGCTATCCTGGTGAGTGTGCTGCTTCCAGTTGGACCAGGACCTCGCTTAGGTTCACTGCTCATCGTGGGATTGTCGACGGCCCAACCCGGAGATCTGACAACCTTGTCCTTTTCCTTTTCCACTGGTGCAAAAGTGACGGTAGTCTCCTGCTTGGCCGGCGGGATTTTCCAGCCGACCGAGCTTGTCGTCGTAGCAGCTGCTTGGCCTGCGCCGGATATCGTCGGTATGTCCGGTGCTGGCCTCGTTGGAACTTTCGGCATATCTACCGAGGTGCACGTAGTTGCCGCGAGTATGGGACTGCTGATCAGCGGTTTGGCTGTGCTACCAACGTTTGGCGGTGGCAAAGCTGGTGGCAGCTTCGGCACCTCGTCCACGACGTCCTCGTCCTCCCTACTCGTCGCGGCTGCCTGTCTCAAAGTGCTGCTCCTCTGAATGGGTTTGATGTTGGTCTTGATGGGCACGGTCGTAGCCATGAACGCCGGATTGCCGTTGCACACAGGCGGTGCTGGCGCGGCTCTCATCTGCGGCTGCGACTCTTTGGCCGGCGGCAACGGAGTTATGCTGAATCCCTTGAACTGACCGAAGAAGTTGTTGTTGAAGCGCTCGTCCGTGTCGCTTTTCGGCAGTAGACTGGCACACGCTGGGTCCGGTTGAGCCACTGCCAATCCGCGCGAGTCCAGCGGCTCGCCACCACGAGACATCGGGTGTACTACTGAGCGTTGAATGCCACCGCCGCCGCCGACGCGGTAATGCGGTGGCTGCTGTTGCTGGTGGTGGTGATTAGCCCCGCCGAAGCCGAAGCCTCGCGTCAACCTGAAATTCGAGAGAACAGTGTTGTCTTATTAACAAGCGGGGGAGCTTTGCTGAGGGGTGGTGGTGGTTTCGGGTAAGCCGCATTCGCTCTTGCTCTCTTTCATTCTCTCTCTCTCTGTCGCACGAGTTATCGATTTATTTTTCTTACTATTAGAACGTTTCTTTTTTTTAAGTTTATTCATCATTATGTATGATTTATAGTCGAATGCTTATCACAAAAATTCCGAACAAATTACACGTTTGTAAATTATCTACACATTTAAAGCTCAATACACGACTACATCGGTTTCAAACAATTACAAGCCACACAATGTCAAAAAAAATACCATGCACCAATTGACACAAATCACACCCCACTCTCAGCATGCAATTGCAAGCGTCAGCTAGCATTTTCAACAAGTGCTGGGTTGTTAGTTAGATGTTGAAAAGTTAATAGCAAGCGGTGGAAAGATCAACAAAAAAAAAACAAACATATGTATGTACACTTTTTTTATGTACAGAGGATTTCAGAGAACGAGACAAAGACTCAAATTCAACTTATGAATTTGTTTTTATTGAGAACATTAATAAAAAAATATCATGTTACAATGGTCACTCAAAAAAAACAAAAAAACAAAAAAAACAGTTGCAATGTATATGCACGCGTGTCAAGCTTTTCGACACAACATAGTTTACTGCGCCAATTGTTTTATTTTATTTTTTTTCTAAGTACGAAACAACTGTTTATCACACTTTTAATATCATACTCATGCATAATCAATAACAAATACGAGTACATCGATAGCATTTAAATATTGGTAGAGAAATTGCTATAAGGCAAGAAAAGACTGACTCAAAATTATTACAACTACTCTATAGAAAAGGTATGAGATTATAATACGGAAATACTACGAGATAAGTTTTACGTGCAAAGTGAATTCTGTAATTTAATTCACTTTGTCGACACACACAGTTTTCTACTCATGCACTTAATTGTAATAACTAACTGGTCATGCTAGCACGCTTTTTAATATCTATTATTGCTTTCAATATCTCTTATTGCATTTCATCGGTAAAACTTTGTAGCAATAATTTTACTAATCTAAATCGATTCTTTGATATATTTCGCAAGTATGTAGTTGAGTAAGACTTTTTAGGGGATCAAAATGCACCTTTTTTTAAGAAGCTGTAGAGTATGTGCTTTGAATTATACATGCAATAATTGTTTGTAACATTTAAATTTAATTGATTTTTATCCCCTAAATAATTTTAAAAAATTTAAAACTTATAAATAATTGACGTAGAAGTTATTGTCCTTCTAGTTAACAAAAAGTAGTAAGTACTGTCAACAACAACATGCATCATGAGTTGAATCGGATCACAGATTGTGAGCACATTTGGCAATGTCACGACATATTTTATATCTTAAGTACAACTTACTGACTTTACGATTGTCTAAAATATCTTTTTTTTCATACTAGCTCTTACTCAGTTCATAATCAGATCATTAGGCAGTGCCTTTTTATCTTTTGAATTAATTTTCAATTTCATTTAAATTATCGAAACGTTACCAATTTAGTCTTGTAAATAAATACGTATAATCTGACAAATAACTGTAGTATATCGTGTCGAATAATTATTTCTGTATAAATATATATTTTTAGTTAAAAAAACGTGGTAAGATTTAAAGTCTTCGAATTCGACTTTTTCTATCTAAAATTATTTACATTAGGCAAAAGAATGAGGATTTTAAAGGTTACATAAAAAACTACATTAACTATTTGAAAGTCATCCACGCGATAAATTACCACGTTTTCCTATCTACCGATCATCGTCCTGGACTCTAAAATTTTTTCGGTTTGAGACTTTGCGGTGGGGCGGGTGGCGGCGGTGGTTTTTTATCGTAAAACGGTCGCGAAGTCTCCACGGCCCAACCTACTGGTCTAACAACCGAAGAAGAGGCGATCGGCGGAGTTGGTTTATTGTACAACACAACCGGTGGTTCGGGTGGCGGTGGCGGTGGTTTTTTGTCACTGGCCGGCAGAGGTGGTGGTTTTTTATCGTAACTCACGGCCGGTTTTTTATTGCTCGATGGCAGCGGTGGTGGTTTTTTCGGATAAACTATTTTACTCGCGAGAAGCATCTCGGCGGTAGCTGGAGTAGCGCTCGGGCTTTCGCGCAACTGCTCGAACTTGAGATCGGTCTGCAGCGTGAGACCTTTGAAGTTTTTCGGTTGCAGAGTACCACGTTGCAATTGTAGAATATGCTCGGCTAATTTGATTCCCAGCTCCGTCTTCAAGGGACTCGCGCGTTTCGCCGGATTTCGCGCCTCATTTTGCCGATAATTATGCTCCACCGCTGCGGTATCATCAGCTGCCGCGGCAGCCGCGTACAGTGATCTGCGATACTCGATTTCGCTGCTACAATTGATCGCCTGAGGATTGGTCGTGGAGACGAGATCGCGTTTGACTATTTTTATTTGGTCGCGAGGCAGAGTACCGATGCGCTCGCTTATCGTGAACGGTTTGCCATTGCCATTGCTACTACTGTTCGAATCTACTACGCTTTTTGATTTGCGACTTTTGAAGAAGCTCTTTCTGCGCCTCGGCGCGCAGCATACGTACGTTGAGATCGGGTTCGAGGCCGTCGCCTTCTTCCACTGCTTGCCGCCGCCGTTGTTCCGGATGTACCATACACCGAACGACACCAACGCTATCGTCGGCACGATGCCCAGGAATATTATGTACAGACTCATTATGTATTCGCTCCTCGCTGAAAGACAAAACAATGGGATATTAATTGAAATTATTCATCGTTTACATTGATGGAAATTGATTAAGTAACTGGAATTTCAGTTTATTCAAACTGCTGCTGTACATTGCTATTTGAATTTTGAAGTTAGTCGAAGTTAACTGAAACTCCTGTACGGAACAAAAGCTTTGGCAACTTGCTAGAGTTTAACTGTGAACGTTAAAAGATATGCTACTTTGACGTATCCAAACTTCTGAAACTTTTCCCGATTTAAATATTCATGTACCATTCACCTCTAAAAATAACGGCGCACAAGTTTCTTACAAGCGATACAACGATTACGCTATGATTGAAAGAAACAAGCCGTTCGTCGAATAATTCGATAGTTAAATCGACGATTAATTGAATTATAAAAATCTCGAGCATATCGCGTAGCTTATCTACGGGTGAAAAATCAAAGCAATTACCGTTCGGGTCATCAGCCGGGCCGCTATCCAGAGAGCCGCCAACTCCAGGCTGAGTGCAGTCGGGCGGTTGAAAGCCGCGATTGCAGTGGCAGTGCCCCAAGCTATTGCATACCCCATTACCGCTGCAGCCGTTCGGACAGGCTTTACCGTTGGGGAACGAGGCACGAAGTTCAGCGACCGGCATGCACTTTTGGTTGACGCACATCTGAAAATTTATTAAGCAATTAGATACGAGTTACGAGCATTTATACTACTACTATTATATCTTCAAACTGACATTTATTTGAAAAGCGAAAATTCTTTTCTTTTGGGAATGTGAAAAATGCGGGTTTAATGCGAATTTTATTTTAAGACCTACCTTTCCCGCAGCACATTTAGCACCATCAGGAGATAGTCCAGGATCTACCTGGTTCAATCCTAAATCAACGATTGCCGATCGACAGGCAATAATCTTGCCCTGACTATTGATGAACGAATGGCTGAGAGTTGATACAGACTCCATGCCAAATTCCAGTCTTTCGTTTAAATGCTTGCAGTGCAACATGCCACAGAGAACGTTTCTGAAATACGAATATTCGTGTTACATTTATTTCTCAAAATTCTTTTTACACAAAAAAACACGCGAAATACTTACTGGTCGTGACACTTGACGTAATTGTTTCCAGTGCGATTGAACCCGCAATTTCCATTCTTCGTGCCTTTGTTATTCATATCGTAGCACAAGTCATCCGACGACGAGCCCGTGGGTCCCCACAACAACTTGCACTGATCGTTGTGAGTTCGACAACTGCCTTGATAACAATACGCCTTTCCCATATTACACGCTTCTCCGTCGATCTTGAACACGTCTTTGGGGCAATACTCGCTCTGTCCCGTGCAATACTCCGACAAATCGCATTCTTGATCGGCCGATCTGCACTCGGTGCCAGCAGTTTTTGGCTTGCAAGTCTTGAGGTCGCAACATTCTCCGGTGGCGCAGCTCGCGTTGGTATGTAGCATGCAAGTCAAAGCGTCGCAGCAGGGATTGTCGCAGTTCTCGACTAAACCGCAGTCGCATTGCTCGCCGGGCTCGACGAAACCGTTGCCGCAAATTGGACTGTCGAACAGACGTTTCGGCTTATTGCGAAGACAGTAGTCCATACCGTGCTCGAAGGCCAATGCGAGGTATTCCAAAGAGCATGACGACCAGTGCGTCGGACCCGATGAGCCGCTTGATGGAGCCATTATACATCTGCAAAGGGAATTTCATTAGTAGAGTTCAGAATCTTTAGAGACATTTGGTTATCAACGAAGTCAAAAAAATGAAATAAATTCCTCGGTAATCTTATTTTACAAACAACAGAAAAAGTTCGATATTTGAAATAGAAATCAATACACCAGCATTTGTTGCTTAATCACATCAAATACGTTCTGTTTCCAACTGGTTACAATCTCCACTCCAGCGTGAATTACAAACAGATTACCCGCGTCAATATTGCACAGTACGCATCAACATACAGAGCGAATCTCCAATCGGTTTAGCGAAATTGAATTTAGCCTCGTAATTAACATCAGCCATCCTCTCCTCTTTAATTATGCAAAACGGAAATGGGAGAAGGGCGCACGCAGTCAAATGGCCAATAATTACCTCTCCTCGGGGCAGACGCAATCAGCCGAGTCGTGCTCCATGCCGAAGTTGTGACCCATCTCGTGGGCCATCGTCGCTGCAACCAGTCCCACGACGTTCGAGTGATCGACCGACACACCACCGGAGAATTCGTACGTACAGATTGGCCCTTTCAATGCCTTACCCACTACTCCCTCGTCGAATTGGATTTTCCTGCGGATAATCAAGATTCGATTAATTGTGGTGTTGTAGTGCGAGTGAGATTTCCGATATTGTTTTTAACTGCTCTTCAATTAGCGTTCAGTCTCGTTTGGTTATACAGACAAAAAATTCGATGCACTGCGAACCACTTGTTGAATGTTATTACACGTCGTGTAATCTCGTAAGTATAGTTAACGAGATTACAATTTTAACCGAGCGTTCAAGTTTTTGTAGATAAAATAAATGTCGAATTATTGGAAATTAATAAAATATTTCACATTCGATTAAACTTTCAATTGAAAGCAATAAAATTACAAAGCGAAATTTGAGAAGAGAAAAAAAAACGTATATTCCTAAAAGCGAACGATACTTACGTCAACAACTGCGCATTGTCATTAGGAATAGTCTTGACCAGTCGTTCTCTGCGATACTGCAGGAAGTTATTGAGCGTCGTATCGCCGTTACTCATAAGATGAATCTCATCGTTGTCCGTCCAAACTTCAACGCCAATCAGCGCGATAAAGATATTCAGCGGTGTGTAAAGCTGCAAAATAAAATCACGTGAAATTTCAGATAATCATTCGTCGATAGTGATTTCACCTTGCGTCGCAAGTATACAAGCAATACAATTATGTGATTAAGCCACGCGCGCAGTGTCAGGGACAAGAAAATGAAAAAAAAAGAAAAAGAGCTTGGGAGTCACTTACGGCATTGATGATGTTGGCGATATCCTTACAATGCTGATGCACACGGGTGAGATTTTCTCCTAAGGCCGTGTACTCATTCTTGTCGACGACGAGAACTAGCTCGACGTAGCGCGACTGTCTGTTCGCGTTGTAAGGTCCACGTATCGCTTCGGTTGCTCGTTTGTGCTGTAAAAAAAAGAAAAACAAAGTTCAATTGACTTTTTGCGCTTCCTTTTTACGAGCGAATTTTTTTTTTTGTTCTCTATATTGTGTTCGCGACGCGTGGTAAAATGAAATATCGGAAAACGTCTCTGTGTGTGTTTGTATGTGTGTGTTTGTATGTGTGTGTGTTTGTATGTGTGTGTGTGTGTGTGTGTGTGTGTGTGTGTGTGTGTGTGTGTGTTTGTGTGTGTTATACTCACTCTTGTCGTTTCTTTTGCCTTTTCCACAGCGATGAAGTCGTTCGCGATGTGATGCGCGGTGCCTTCGTAACCTGAAATGAAAGAATTGTTTATTTTAAAAAATGCTGTTTTCTGCAGCGTGATGAAACATAAACAGTTTAAATCATCCTCCCTTGAAAAGTAACACTGGCGTTGAAATTTAAATTTCATAATTTACAAGTTAGTGACATAACAGAGTTTTTTTCGTTTAATTAAGCAACGAAACAAAAAACTTTTTCCATTAATTTTTTCCTTCGTCTTGTTTATCAAATAAGCGAATGAAAAGAGCCCACCATAAAACAGAACCAACCGTTCCTATTCAGAAGTAGAGAAAAAAGAGCGAAGCGAATTGCCGTTTGCGCAGGATTCGCGGAAGACTTGGCTGTCCGGCAAAAAAAAACTCAAACGAGAGAGCGGTATCCCTTTTTTCGTATATAGTATACACTCGATGGGATTGCTCTCTTACAAAGAAACGGTCCAGCAGCAGCACACATACACACGGTTAAGAGCGAAAGAAAGAGAACCTTTCAACAAAGTTAAGTGCATTAAGTAATACTGCTGCTTTTCCGTTGCAGTGTTCTACTTCAAATAACAATCGACCTCAATGAAAAAAAAAATACGCTTCTCTTTATTTTATTAATTTTTTTTTTTCGTTATTTTGCGATATGCAAAAAAACAACCGCTCCGAAGCCAAGCGGATGGGAGTAAGGAGAGGCCGTTTAAGGCGAAGACCGGTAGACCGGCTCGACTCGAGTCGTCGCGCGGTGAAAGACTGCGTTGGCCTTGCTCAAGTTCAGGAGCGAACAACGCCTTGCATATATCGAAACTTAAGATACAAAGAACCGCGGCCTTGCTTGGCTTTCGTGCAAGCATATCGGATTCCTTTGAGAATTACAATATATTATTATTTTTTTAAAGTCAAAGGGATTCGTTGAGTTGGTTCTTCAGTCTACAAAAGTGAACTCGGAACGACCAGAGTTAATAAGTGATTTTTTGTTTGTTACCGAGCTCTTTAGCTCTTACTTCAAATGCTTTCAAAGGAAACGATGCACTTTGAAAAAATATAATTTACTTTCAAGATTCTACCAGCACCACTTGTACATCAAAGTCTATTCCCATTTACGTCAAACACCCTCTTTCGAAGAAAAAACAAACTCCAACCATCGACTCGACACAAAGAAAAAAAATCCACACAGCTAGCGCTAAAGCTTTGCGTCAAACTATAAAGTCTATCGATTAACGTCGCGCGTACATAGCATAAAGCCAGTATAGGATAGATATAATAGAGCTTACCGCAAGTATTATTAGCTATGAGATCGGAGTGCTTGTAGAGGTAGTGTCTGGAGTTGAGCGACTCATCTTCGGGCTGTATGTAGTGCAGATTGTCGCCGTCGAAGATGACGCCTTTGAGGCCGTGACACGTCGAAACTGCCGCCCATGAGCCTGCCACATCTCGAATGCTGCCTTGGTAGTGACATAATTCCTGCGATAAAATAGCGAGCGATTGATCGGCCATTATAATGCAATTGGAATTAATTATAAGTATAGAATACTTAGTTTTTTTTTCGAAGATATATTTATCGAACAATTGAATTCTGATACGTTTGAAAAAATTTGTTTATTTATTTATTCCAATTATCCGTTATTTACGTTATCGACTCGACGTTATTGGAGCGTTATTACAGCACGGTATATATTGCACAACATACATGCAGCCCTTGTCCAATTTATTATTTTTACATTCGAATTCTCTCATCAAACGCCATCATCCCACCCACGCAATGTCGAAACAGCGCGCGCGACCCAATTTAATATGAAAGCGAGATGAACGTCATGCGTTCAAAATTCTCGAAAACATCGCGCGTGCGATACAATTGACGAAAATTACGAAGAAAAAAAAAAGTATAAATGTATATAAAGGAGTATAATGACCTCGGCGCATGGTGATCGACTATACTCCATTGTCGCGGGCGATGTGAATAACCCCGAATGGTAATGAGAAGCGGGTGAAAGAGATAGAAAGAAAAAGAGAGAGAGAAAAAAAAGATATATAGAGTCACGCTGCTATCTATCCGACGATATTTTCGGTGCCGTGGCATTGTATTAAAAAAAACGCACAATGTGAGCGAGGGAGTGAAGCTCCGATCGTCAAGCACAAAAGCGTGGACTTGACTTTCTTTTTTTTTTGTTTTGACATTCAAATTGCGTCGCGCCACGGGAGCTAAACCAATGTGTGCATGTGTGTGTATGCACAATTATCTCACTCGTGCGCGTGTGTTGCGGTATGCGTTTTATAATTTCATGAATTCTATAACTGCGCCACGGGATTATCCATTATTATTTATATTCAACGACAAAAGGGCTCGCGGGAAATACTCGGAAATGGAATAATCGAGTGAATTTATCTCGTGTTTGGTTGCTTTTTTGTTCGCGATCGCGGGTGCATTATCGTAATTGGCATTGAACGGAGAAATTTTATTTTATTTTTTCATATTTTTGAACGACCGACAAGCTTTGACTATCATTGTATTGTTTCGTAAATGAAATCCTCTCCAATTAAACGTATTGTATTTTCACACAATTGCTAGAATTATCCATCCGGAACAACAAATCTCAATACCCTAAAAGCGCACACATGGTCTACCGAAACATAATTCCCCTATATAAATAAATTATCCTCTTGACGATATCATTTCCCCCGCCGGGGGGGGGGGGGGGGGGGGGGGGGGGGGGGGGGGGGGGGGGGGGGGGGGGGGGGG
>JAWWMK010024083.1:0-16474 GCA_035047105.1 Galeopsomyia nigrocyanea
AGAAGAGGAAAAAGGTCCGGAAGCCTTAGCATTAAAAAAAATGTTTCCATTCTAGACCCCAGAAAAGTGTGTTTTTTATTTAAGGATATCGTCATATACGCTTTTTTCCCCTCTTTTTCTACGATGAAATTATCCATATACCGCACGTAAGGTGTAAATATTTGATTTTTAATGAACACTCTACACGCCTGCACGAGTAAAGCATGCGTTATTGTTTTTCGCGTGCGCGTATTATTACGCTATTTACAATCGTTCGTTAATTCTCTCCACGTTTATTCCGGCAATTTGCGCCAAGTAATGAACAATAACGAAAAAGTATATACACACTTAGGTGCGAGGGTGGTCTTTACTTTGGCGTTTCAATCAGATATTGCATAGCCATATTCTTGCAGGTCGCTCGCAAAGTGGAGAAAAAAAGAAGAAGAAGAAGAAGAAGAAGAAGAAGAAAGAAAATACTTAGAAGCGTAATAAAAGCTTATCGATCGCAGTGAGGCGCGTACAGCTGCGCCAACGTAATTAGCCTTTCAACGCGACCGAGAGAGCGAGAGAGGGGAAAGAGAGAAAATTGACAAACTAAGTGTGAAATCGAAATGCTCGAGTACTATAGACGTGCTGTTCGAATGACTTTAATTATCCATTTATATTTTTTGCATTCTGTGCTCTCTGTCTCTCGATGTAGTATATAGGCAACATGGCAAGCCTCATGCAATTTAATAAGGCAGTCTTCGTATACATATATAGACTTCTTCGCGCAGCGAAAGAGCTGCTAATCTACGCCACGCTAGAAGGTGAACATTAGCATTGCAAATGTGCGTTATGCTCGTAAACACGCTATATACTCGCGGAGGGGTGCTGTTTATTAAACAGGCTCGATTTCATTCAGCATGCAGCCAGGATAACAAAAAAAAAGAACAACACACGACGACAACACCAGAAAAAAAAATTAACGATAGAGGAATTTTTTTTTTGAAACTGGAGAAGAGTTGAAAAATTTTTTATAAAGCTAAAGCTGACAATCCAAATAGCGATACACGAGGAACGCGACTCAGTGACTTTGTCGACAAGCTTAAGCTTCATTAATTTTTCATGAATACGTAAAGCACTCATTTCCAGTAGTAAAAGGTAAAATGTACAGCTCTCGTACGAGTGGGTATATATAAAATATCAGAGAGAAAGATTGCCTCGTACAAACGTAAAACTCGATAAAAAAAATTTAAACATCCCTTTTTCGTCCTCGACATCGTAGTTTTATTTTGAAAAGAAAAGAAGGGGAAGCTGGAGCTCGGACGTTTATTAGAAACATCAATCGACGAGTTTTTCTCTTTTTCTCTCGGCAGAAGTAAACAGCCGCGCTCGAAAGAAAATTCCGCGAATGCCAGAAGTTAAACGCAACAACGCGAGAGAGAAGCGAGCTTGCGAGCAGCAGTAGCAGCGCAAAAGAGAGCTAATTACTACGCTTCTCTCTGTTTCTCTCTCACGGACCTCATAAAGCGCCGTCGAAATTAACCTGTTACATCCACAGTAAAGGGAGGGAAAAAAAGAGGAGAAATCGATGAAAATTGCACGCGCGAAATGAGACTCGGGAGCTCTCTCTCTCCTCTCGAAAATTGTACTACGGAGAGGCAGAGGGAGGGTGGGATGAATAATACGACCAAGTTCCTCGAGAGCTAATATTTGAAGTTCGCGAAATAGCCTAGCCCCGGATAATGAGCCCGCGTCCTAATAATCATTTCTCATAGAGCCCCGCCGCCGCCGTCGACGCTCCGCACGCGACTCACAGGATTTATTGGATGAAGATGAAGATCGACCATCTGATGAGATTTCGCGCTTTGATGACTCTTAACGACATTTTTTTTTTCCTTCTTTCCGCTGGTAAATCGACGAATATCCTCGAGCGGCAATCGTTATATATCTAGAAATTAAATCCAGTTTCACGCTCGCCTACATCGGCAATCAGCGTAATACGGCCAATTTTCTCTCTCTCTCCCTACAACTCGCGTGCGCAGTGGTGTGTATATACACATTCGCGGCCGAGCAAACACACCAATGCGACGATTCTAATCACGATGACGACGACGAGGAGGAGACGTAGTAGAAGCTGCGAGTGTGCTTAAGCCAAAGAAATCGAGTTCCCACAAGCGCGAGCGGAAACTCAAACCATGAACTTGCGCTCTCCCACCGCAGGGAGCGTGCGAGCAAACTTGCTCTTTGTGCCAGTGCCAAGTATATTGCATGCTACCTATGCGTATGTACGTCAAATCGTCATTAAACTTTAAGGGCTAAATATCATTAAAGCCTTAGTCGTTTTGCACTCCATTGGATTTTAACTTCTCTATTTTTTTAATTTTCGTTCTTCGAGCACGCGAAGAGGGTTCTACGCGTGTTTCGTTTCTATAGTCTTAAAGAGGTTCTCGCTGATTTTTTTTGTTCCTTTCGAAAATTATAGGTGCTACACACGCGAAAGAAAGAAACAAACAAGAAAAAAAAAATAAAAGACCCTCAGCGAAAATCCCGGTAACTCTCCGCTTAACTCGCTCGATCGGCCGCACAACTCCTTTCGCCCAATTCTCCGACAACCCCCGGAGGAAAAAGAAATCCGACAGTGTAACTCGTTGGATTAACCCCCTTCTCTCACCCTCCCACCACGCAACACCCTTATTTTCTCGCACCCTTGAAGAACAAACGCGATCCTTTTCGAAAAGTAGGCGAATTACCCCCGAAGAGGTCCAACAACGAATTAGTCTTGTTACTATTCGATTGTGGTGCTTCTGTCCCCTTCAACGCTGGTAATTAAATCGTATACGCCACCTCGCTTAAAAAAAGCCAACAGACTTATATATACTTTCATGGCGGTTACCGCACAACTCGCGTTGTTTTGCTGAATTTTCCTGACCGCGAGGACTTGCGGTTTAGAGACTTATTTTCCGGCTTTATTTCCCTCGGCGAAAGAGAGAAAGAGAAAGGGAGTGTTTCTAATCTTTCGTCGCTTTGCGGCTGTTGCTGTGAAATACGTACGATGTAAATGTCGACGATTTGCAAATTTATTTAATTAATTAGTAATTTTTAAGTAGAATAAGTCAACATACGTTCAGACGCGTGAAAAAAAAGGTTTTTTTTTTTTTAGATACGATCTCACCACTGTACAAGCGCGTACGTATATACATACGAAAATGAAGAGCGACAAGGGCTTGGCATTATTAGCGCTGGGATAAATTATGCTATATACTCGGGCCGCGTGTGACGACAATGTCGCGCGCAAAATTTAATGTAGCATAGCTGGGAGCCGCCGCGTGTAGTTTTTAATTTCGTCGCCCCAGCGTGAATTCGACGACAGAGACTAGCGCTGCTGCTGCTTCATATTTCACGGGAGCTTTTTTTTCCTCTCTCTCTCTTTCCCTTGGCTTTTGCCCGAGCGAGCGTCGGAAGAGTCACGTAAACCGGATGCGATGTACGTGACTGAGAAAGGTTCTATTGGATTTTTCCGGCAGGAAATTAGCCTCATCGATAGCTCTCACTCTCTTTCTCTCTCGGACCAGTCAGCCAATGTTGATATATGTGTATACGGGGAAAGTGCGGCATGTACTAATCCACTCCATTATAATTTCCACTGAGAGAGACTGAGAGCCACCCCCCAAGTTCGAGAGGGACTTTGAAATTCGATTTCCTCGCGTGAAAAGCTATACCCCTCACCCCCCTCCTACTCATAGCCGGATATTAAGCTTAGCTGAGTGTGTATGTGTGAGAGAGAAAATCAACGCAAAAGCAAAACTGCGGCCAACTTTAGCATTAGATATATTGTATGCGACGAGTCGCGAGAGTGAGATATCGTGACATTTATGCGAGTTCGCTGCGGGTATACTTTCACATTGAGATCGAACGTATATTTAAAACGCAAATTCTACTCAATTTTACAGCGTAAAGAATTAGCTTTTTTCATATCCGCAACAGCAACGTCATGCATAAGTCTGCGGGGAGGGCATCGCAGGAAAAGCGCTGCAGCAGCAACAGCGGTTGGCTTGTGTCGGCCGATTGTAAATCACGCGGCGCGGACTCGCGGATTAATGTTGAATGAGCCGAGCTTGACGGGCATTAGCCGCGCGCGTTCGAGGCAAACATACACATACACATACACACACCGAACGTTTACCAAACTACGGCCAAAGGCAGCTATAACGAGCGAGCCGTGTGCGGCACATTTGTCGTTTAATCGAAAGACAAACAGCCGTGGCATTGGCTGATCTCGCTACTTTTTTTACGGCGGAAACGGGAAAAACTTTTTTTTTCAAAATGTAGGTTTGAAAAAGAAACGAAACTCTTCAAAAAAGCTTAAAATAAAATATAAAAAAATCTGTATTGAAGCTTCGGAAAAGATTAAAAAAATTTTAAACAAAGCTTGAAAAAATGTTCGAAGAAGCTTCGAATATCAACGAGGCTCCGAATCAGATTTAAAAAATATTCAGCGAAGCTGCGAATGAAATTTAAAAATCTACAATAAAGCTTCGAGCATAATTAAAAAAATATTCAACAAACTTTGAATAAAATTTAAAGAATCTTCAACGAAGCTTCGGAAAAAAATAAAAATTATGAAGTCACGCGATTGGTTGAGATTTTTTGTTAATTATAGTTTCAATTGAAATATATGAGAGGTTGTGTGCGTTAGATCAGCTAGATAAAAGATTTGAGGTTTATAAAAAATAAATAAATATAAAATACAATATAAATGCATATAAAAAAATACATAACATCATAAAATATATAATGAAAAATAATCACATCATGAAACAATCAATCGTTCGATCCAAAAAACCAACTAATAGATCGAATGAAGGATCGTTGATCGCGCTAATTAAAAAGACCATTTCTAATGGAACTCGCACGTGTGCTTTTTGCAGGTAACATAAAGGTGAGCGTGTCGGTACCGAAGGAAGCCGAGCTGGGCAAGTCGACAAAGCTCCAGTGCAATTGGACACTCAGCGGTAACAGCAGTCTCTATTCTGTCAAGTGGTACAAGGACGACTACGAGTTCTTCAGCTACGAACCAGACCACCGTGAAAAAACCATAAAAATTCAGACTCTCAATGGTGTCACCGTCGATGTAAGTATATATAATATCTACTGTCTGTAAAGCTACTATAAAAGAGCTTTCGAGTACACATATAGTTTATCGAAGGATTTTTCTCTATTGAACATTTTTTAATATCGCGAAGAGCTTGCATAAAAAATTTCGATAATAAATTTGTTTGTCGCAATTTTGCAATAACGTTCGATGCCCGGGTTCATACTCGATATATTGTATAAAAAAAGTTCGATACATACTGTATACAACACGCAACGACTAAAAATAATCAAATTCTCTACAATAACCAAATAAAAAAAGAAAAAAAAAGTGGTTGGATAGCCATTCGGCTAACTATAGCAAGGCATCTGCCTCGGACAATCCGATCTCGTCGTCCTAATTTGTCGCCAGCCAGCAAAGAAGAAGAGCTTCAAGCTTGGTTGGTGTCTCGAAAAAAAAAAAAAATTAGAGGACAAACGAGCGGCGTCTCGATTTCGTGCCGGCGGAAATTGGAAAGGTCTCCGGGTAATGTACACGGCCAGTATAGCGCACTGAGAGTAAGAGAGGGGTTGGGAATTGATGTCGCGTTGCGCGCAAGATGAATCGCGTCGAATTTCCCAGCAGCAGTAGCAAGCTCCCAAGGCAAGAGAACTTTCGAGAGGCGCGCGCTATACACAGAGTTGCTTCGCTCTCGAGTGCAACCATCGCCAAGGATACACCGAGTGGGCGTGATATCAACTACTTTCGAGGAGGATTTGTTGCCTTGACATCCTGAATTTTGAGGATAAAAAAAAATCTGACTAACCTCTCTCTCTCTCTTGCTATTTTTGGGGTTAATTTGCGAACGAATCCGCGTGAATATGCAAATTGGTGATGTTACGTACTCTCCTCTGGAAGTGTATTTTAACATTATAGCACATCGAAAAATCAACACTAAATCGGAAAAAACCAAGCTTTGTTAAAATAAAAATAAAATAATCCGAAAATGTGTAGCCACGCGTAAGGAAAAAAAAAGAAGCGCGCTTTAGCCACATACATACTACTTGCAAGCAGCACGAAAAATCCTCTGTGCGCGCATCATTGTCTCTCTCTCTCTCTCAGTCTCTTTCTCGCGCGCGGACAAATCCCGAAAAAGGCGCGGGCGAAAAACGAGTGAGATATATAACGCGCAGCTAGGATGTGTGTCCGCTGTCCGCTTCGCGGTAAACACGACAAAAGATCGTATAGCAGCTAGCCGCGACTGCTGCTGCTATACTGCAACGAGAGAAAGCCAAAAAGCTCAGCTTTTACGTGTCTCTCGGCCATTGTTGCGAATTAAGCTCGCGCAACTGTAAATTCGACGAGACATAACCGAGTGAAATGAAATTACGAGAGGCGAGAGTAGATTCTCTCTGTGTGCGAGCGACGAGAGAGAGATACGGTGGGGTAAAAGAATCGACGCGCAATGGATTCGGAGGAAACGATGCTGAAAGTTTTGTATTTATTCGCTCGGTGAGAGTTTATCGCGCGCGTCATCGCGACGTTTTAGAAGAGCGAATTCACAATTAAAAAATAAGTTTATAAAAATAAAAATTTTTTTTTTGCTAGTTATTCGACAACGTTGTTATTTGTAAAAGTTGCATATAAATCGTTGAAAAATAATTCTTATTGTCCAAAAGTGCATAATCTACGAAAAACAGTACGAAAATTGATTTAAAAAAAATAAAAAATTTCGTCCATCGAAAGCGGGGCTTGAACCTCGATCCTCCAGAATCAGCGGCCGACTATCTTTCAATCAGTGAGTCCCTTCTTATATAGGTATGAGTGCGGAGTTCCACTCACTCAGACCGCGCCAAGGCAGTGCTGCCAATGCAAACTCAGCTTGCTAGAACGCTAGCCTTAGCTAGCGCTCTCTTGTGGCTAGTGCAAATTGAGTTTCGGTAGTGCCGTAACATGCGGCTTTTTGGCTTTCAAATCCGACGTCGTCGATCATGTTTACGGAAAGCGTCCTTGTTGATTTATTGTCGCGGGATGTCTATCTACGTGACTAATTAGATCATTGCACTGATTGATTCGGGCTATACACACACACACATTCGTGTTGTTTTCGGACGCTCGGCGGGCGACATCGTTGTGTACGTGAGTATGAGAATTCTTTGTTCTCGTTGAAGACTTTCTTTGCACATTGCTCGTTCGTTCTTCGTTTTTGCGAATTTAGAAAAATGACTGGACAACAAAACGCCTACGGTGAGTGTAAAATTATTTAGATATTTCATGGAGTGTGGTTTTGTATTGTAGGATAGCTTTCTTTCGTAAGATACAAGTGTCATGATACATGTAGTGAAATGTGTAAACAATGTATATATTCTCATATATTGCCTGTTTAAGTTATTTATAATATTGTTAGTTTCACACATAGCTTGATTTTACTATCAATTCAATGTATTGATATTGTTTTTGTTAGCAGTTTATATATCAACTCGACCAAGTGTTTAATTATGCCATGAGTTTCTTTTTAGATGTTTCATCAAACCAGAATAACAAATGTAGACCTAGGACTATTGGAAAATTGGCAAAACTTCCACCAATCAAGCTGGAAAATATTAATAATCAAGCACCACTATACCCTTTGCCAACTACAAATTCATCCAATAAGCTTCAAGGTCCAATTTTGCTGCAAGAAAGATTGGAAAATGCAAGGAGTATGGACACAACTAAAAGTAAATCAAGTTCACGGACAAATCTTCAGCTAATTATGGAGGTACCTATCAGCCATAATGGTGTTCAAACAACAAAGAATAAAAATAAGAATTTCTCCAAAAAAGCATACAATACTACATCGGTGAGCTTATCTTATTCCTTACTCTACTGTATTCCTTGTTAGTGTATTGAATTTTAATGATATGGTTTCTTTTAGTCACAGCCTGCAAATGACAGACTGGCATCACTGAGGAAAGCCTTGGCATCTGATGATACAATCCAAGCCCCAATCGAGAAATCCAATCATTATCTGAATAAATTTGGGTCGACGCATACAATCCATCAAGATGAAGATTTTGGAAACACGCTGAGCACAAAATGTAGGAGCCTTGAATATTTGAATCACAACAACCAGTCGCCAGTTAATAGTCTTGAGGTATTGCATTTGATTTTGTATTTTATTCCTTGACATTGCGTTAACTTTAAATTTAATTCTCTAGTTTGGTAGTCTTTTAAAGGCAATTATACACATGATTCTTTTATGTGTGTGTAAATATTGTTAATTAGTAATTAATTCAATTAGGGCAAGGCTCAGAGTAGAAAACCAAGTTGGCCTTTGTGCAAAAAATTGTGGCCAATTAATGCAGAACTCAAACAGATGATTGAAAACAGAAAGCTTGCCTGTTTTTGTTCATGCAAACAAGATTCACCTTTTATTTTAACAAATATCTATTCGGGTCAACTCTGTTCAGCTAAAGAATATTCACATGCATCTCCTCTAAATCACTCATTGGTATTTATATGTCATTTGGATAACCTTCTGAATGTTTTAAATGTGTAACTAATGATGAAATTATGCATAAACTGCTAGAATTTACTAACATAAATTGAATTTGAAGAGAAGACAATTATTTAGCTTGCTTCTATTATTGCTTGAATAATTGTATGCTTCCTAAGCTCAATGAAATTGACTTATACAAGTTTTTTCTAATTCAAGTTTTCATTTTCAGGATGCAAGACTGACTTGGACCATGTCAAGTAACTTCTGCTCGCTTCATCAATTATCGTCGACCAATCAAACCGATTCATCACCAAAGTTGGAATTTGTATCCACACTTGATGAAAATCTACACAAGACAACAGATCAAGTCCAGCCACTTAATACCATGACAACAGAAATATCAGAATCAATTGCTGATATTTGTTTCAAAAACGCTTTAGAAGATTGTCAAAAATTTCAGAGAATTGAAGAGCAGAAACAAAAATCTCAGAAGCCATCGATCAGGCCTCAAAGAATAAATACACACACGGATATGAATGGATCAAACTTTGATGAACAAGCCAATGGATCTATAAACAGTCACATTGACTTGGTACGTATCAAGTTTAAACATTCTGTCATTTATGTGGTGTAAATCTTTGAATTGCATTTATTTCAAAAACTATTTTAATTATTTATCCGCAATTTTTACTCAATTTATTTTTGCAGCCCTTGAATAGCGATATGGCGACAGGCAATCTGACAAGTCTTCTGCAAAACCTTCGACAAAAAGCAGGCATACGTCAATAGAAAAAAATCGGTTTCCACTGAAAACTATTGACAGAAAAAAAATGACGTAGTGAACGTTTGCACACAAATCTGATGGATGCTCAAAGGACTTGAGCAAAAACAAATTAACCAGTTTTTTAGCACACAAGTTTCTTTGATCGCAATGCGATTTATTTTTTACACGCTCGAACTATTCTCTTTCTGGCTGTACAGAGATTTGATAGAAGTATTTTTTTTTCACATTTTATACGCGGCTATATTTTTTAGATGGGATATTCACGGTTTCGTGAATAGAGCGTCAAAAGGAATTTCCAGGCTTTTTTAGAATAACATTTTGTGGAATTCAGAAGTACCGCTTTTTCGTTAATAATGAAGAAAAAGTTTTTTTAATTTTTTCGCTTTTATGATGTTTGATATTCATCGTGTTTTCCTCCGGAAAAATACTTTATTAAAACTGTTAATATTGTACAACATCATCTTCCTAATGATTTTGTACAATTTGAAAAGTTTTTAATTAGTACTTTTCTACACGTAGATATTGCAGTATCATATTGGCTGCATAAGAATTAAAAATTAACTTTCACTATTACCATCTCTGATGAATTGCACCATATTTAAAACATTATTAATTCGAAAATGCCGCGTATGAAAACTATATGCACATATTCTTTTTTTTTTATTTATTATAGTCGTTCGACTGCACAAACTCGACAAACTCAGTTGTAACTTTTCGTTTAATCTCGAAAATGTCAATTTTCTTCTCGATTATAGCTATCATGAAACGCTAATTTAAAATCAAACTAAATACTGTAAAATAAACGATTAATAAATATTTTCTTTTTGCAAAAAAATCAGTGTCGTTCTTTCTCTTTCCCAGCCGAAATTCCAAACAGTCGCAGAGAGAAAAGAATTGCCGCGGATTTAGAAAGTCCCTGCAGGCTATAAATAATATTTAATCTTTTCGCGGATTTCGCAAGCTTTATATATTTCTCGAAACGTTCCGGCGACTCTGCTTTCGCTTGAGCTTGAGCAGGCGTGCGTCTAATGAGAAAAGCCAAGGGAGGTACTATCGCTCATCGCGTTAATTCAATATTGCCAACTGGTGTGTATTCATCAATCGAGGACCATCGCTCAATTTCCGCCTGGCACGTTTTCTTCGTCTGGATAGCGTCGATTCCCGTTTTATATACGCTTTTGCTTTTGCTTTTGCTCGATGATAAATTTCTTTCGATGCAGTTTTATTATGTCTATCTAATAAATGAATGAGCGTAATAAGTTCTCTGTTCCGCCAACTTTTTGAGCACAATTTCATGTACAATTATCATGAACATGCACTTTTTTTCTACCCAATTAGGTCATGCGTATATATTTGATGATTAAGATGTTGAAATGTTATCGTAATTTGATATTTCGAACTAAAAGAGATATAACATTAAATTAGTATCTTGACATTACAAGAAAAATACTTTTTCCTTTTACATCAGATTCGTCGCTCCATTCTCTTTGTTTTTTTTTTTGCATTCTATAAAATAAAAAAAAAAACTGTATTTTTCATAAAAGACGCATTTATCACGATAAAAGTAAAAAATTCGTTGGGATATCAACAAGATAGCATCTCTAGCGCGCGCGCAGATAACGTAAAAAAAAAAAATAAATCTCGTGCCGCACGAAAGGCAAAAATAGTAACGCGTATATGCACATACGAAAAAAAAAGGCCACCACCGCCGCGCGCGCTCTCGTCGTCATATCATTTTTCGGCTTGTGTATACATTCACAACAAACCCTCTCCCAGAGCGAGCATAGAGCTCTTAATGGATTCGATCGGATTACTACACATTCAATTGAAAGGCTCTCGTGGCCATCGATAGCATGGCATTTTTGTTTCTACACCGCGCTCTCGCGTACACAGCCAGTGTGTAACCGCCCGACTATATTCCGTTTGTTCTACTTGCCGTCGCGCGAACATCTCGATTCGATTTTAAAAATCGACGCGATAATATTCTCCAACGTTTTTTTTTTCATCTATCTTTACGGAAATTGGTCTGATGATACAGTATTTATTAGATTTTTGAAAACTATGAAAGTTTTGCATTTTTTTTGTACGAGCTCGAGTTAAAAAAGTTGTAATTGGTTTTGATGTTTCAGGAACACGCGAGCAAGAAAACTGAAGTAATTTTGACCGATTTGACGCTCAACAGCACCGGCAAGTACAAGTGCGAAGTGTCGACAGGTTCACCGTCTTTCTTCACCAATTACTCCGTCGCACGTCTTACCGTCATATGTAAGTATACATTTTTTTATTCAATCCCCCCAAGGAAAAAAAAGCAAAGATCGGCAAGAGTATCGCGCGCGAGGAAAAAAAACAATACTAAATTATCACCCAATTTTCCGGGCGCCGGAAAATTAAAGCGCGTGGAGGCCCCCCCGCCTACGAAAAAAGCCATCTGTTTTCCCAAGCGAAATAATTGCGCGAGTGCGCGTTGTTTTTTATTTTCACCGAGAGAGAGAGAATAAAAAAAGAACGAGCAGTGCACTCAAGCTCTCGGCAAATAAAAATTCAAAGGCGATGCCCGAAAAGCGCATATTCATTACAACAATGAACGCTGCGCGCACGTAAAAAAAAAAGGAGGGGGATGGAGGGGCGTGGGGTTTTTTTCAGCGAAATAAAGCGCCAAAAGGAGGAAAACAAACGAGTAGAAGCCGCTGGCGGGACTCGCTCGTCGAGTGCATAGCATGTAGATCCCTTTTGCGAAAGCCAAGTCACGAGGTTTGCCGCTGCTATACTGCACTGGAAATTACGAGCGCTCTTCCATCATCGTTTTCGCCGAAGGAGCCGTAGCACATACACACTGCAATAAATTCAGTCTCCTCCGCGAGAATATCCTTTTCGTATATATACGCGGAGAAAGAACTGTTTGACGATGAAGCGTTTCATCCTCTTTTTTTTTATCATGAACTACTTAAAAAAAAATTTAACCCTAATTTGAAAGCTGCTTATCTTCCAATTTCTTAAAAACCCATCCAGAACAAGAATCGTCGACTCTTGCTCTCCGACCAATAAAAATAAGTGTTTCCCATCTCAAAACGAAGAAACTTTTTCAAGTAATCGCTCGCAAATGAATATTCTAAAATGAAAAAAAAAAGGAACTCGTCGCAAACTCGAAGACGAGATCACGTAGCCCAAGTATATAAGTGAGATGTCCAACAGAAACTCCGCGGGATGGATTTGCATCAATTAAAATTCTCTCCCACCGAAGCTTTCATTACGAGTAATTAAGAGATCTCTCTCTTTGTAATTTTAATAATAGCTCAAAAAGTTCCGTAGATTTAACTCTCTTAAATCTCCGGCTAAGCGCCTGATATAGAGGAAACTATCGGTACAGGGACACTCATTAGCGACGGGTTTCTCGGGGCCAAATCAATGGGTAAAGCTTATATCGTATATATGTATGTATATATAGTTTGCCCCGAGGAACTTGCACGCGCAGTTTAGTCATGCGGCACAGCAGCACCAAACGCTTTGTAGCTTCAACTCCCGTTTAAGTGAGCACTCGCTCGTCCCGATCCCTCCGGTCAATTCTAACAGCCGATGTTTGCTCTTCTATTGCCGCGCTGCTATATAGCAGAGTTCACCGATGGCTGCTCGCACTCCAACTCTCTGAAATCTTATTATTCGAACCTTTCTGCCGCGACGAAGTTACACGTATTACGTAACATTCGAAGCGAAAACAAATCGGATAATATTCAATCGCGAACAATCGCTTATAATACCAAAGACGAAGATGAAGATGAGACAGGCAGCAGCACGTCTATCTCTATGTGTCTGAGCCGAGTACTATATAATCCAGGAGATAGCGCCGAGGCGAGCATATAATTGAAGCACGACGTTCGCTGCTGCTGCTGCACGCCTCGCGAGAGAGATTGATTAAAGGTAGTCCCTATTGGCTGCCACCGCCGCTACGCGCTGTGAAACTACTATGTCTGACCTGACTGAACCCACCCATTAAAATCTCAAGCGAGCTAAGGATTGCTTAATCAAACTCCCTTCCTTACTCGAGCGCACGATGCCGATGCATATATCGCTTGGAATTTCTAATAATGCCTGAGAGAAATGCGTGTATGGGTTTCTTTTCGTTTTGACTGATTGAATTGATACTCCATTCGTGATGTAATCGAAGATTACGCGAAATTGATTCGTCAACGCGGATATATTATGTATGTATATGCGTTTGCGAAAGAATAATTATCCGAAAGGAAAAAAATTACATTTACAGATCCAATCGCTAGAAGAGAAAAAAATATATATACTTTCCGTATATATAAGTTTCACTCGATCCGCTGGGTAGTCAAACATTCAGGGCTGAAAAGCTTCTTAAAGTGCTCTCTCAGCGGTTTAAACGACAGGCCGCGATAAAAATCTGTAAGCATTCGATTATCCGAGTAGCAGCTGCTGCTTCTGCGAGAGGCTTTTGGATGTTACGCGTTTGTGTATGTACTTTGTGTTACGCCAAGAGAGTGGGATAGGTATATAGCGCATATAATCGTGCAACTTTTAAGCAGCGCGCGGGTAAACATCTTCTTCCTCGTCCCCCGCTTTATACTTTTACGAGCGAGAAAGTTAAGCGCCGTATAATCCCTTAACCGGCCGATGAGTCCTAACAACTTTTCGTCTGCGCGCTCCACGGGGATTTATTTTACTTTTGCTCTGTCATATTGTTCTCGCGGGATGCTATTATTATTACGTTAATTATTTTCGAAATTGAGGTGATGTTTTCGAGTCGTCGTCGACATCTATTTTGAGATTGAAAGGAAATGAAATATTTTGTGTAATGATTGCTGTGAACTCTTATTCTATTTCACTCCGAATTATTATAATATTCCAACTCTTGGCGCACTTGATTAAATTGTTAGCCGATAGAAGGATACTTTATTATTTTCACTTGTTTAGAAATACATTCGCATATAGTAGAAAAGCATCTATTTCTTTTTATGCGAATAATAAAATTGGAAAGAATTAATTTAATCTTATGGCAATAGTAATTAATAACGGAATAACTCATACAATTTCAAGATATACCAAAACATTTTTTATCCAATCAAAATTTTAAAAAGAAATCCTTTCGCGTTCAATTTATATCAACGGAAACGCACCATATTATATCGAATTTCGTTTGCACAGTAAACATTACTCAAAATAAACACTACATTTTCTAAAAAAAAAAATCATCGGAGAAAAAAAATACATTTCTCACTTCAAATAACCCTCAAGCACGTTCAGAAAAACTCGCCTACGTTTTTTTCGAAATCTCCCTTTCCAGTAATTAACAGAGTCCTATACCAACAATTTCTCACCCTACAAATGTTTCACCATTTTTTCGCACGCACACTCGAAAGAGAGAAAAAAAAAAATCTCGCGACTTTCCACACGAACGCTTCGATCGGTCTAAACACGCGTTAATTGAGTTGGCTTGCTAGCGCGCGAGAGTCGCCGCCCTAATTGCAAAATCGTCGTCAAAAGCTCTTTCTGGCGCGCAAATTAAAAAGCACCGCTGCCACCAGAGAGAGAGAGAGAAATTGAAAACGGATTTTCGCCCTGCGCGCGTGTAATTATCGAGGTCAACAACCCCACGAGTGAGAGAGAGAAACGCAGTCCAACTCCCTCTAATTTTTTCTTTTTTTTTTCTCTCGCTACCGCCTCCGCGACAAAATCCCTTAATTGTTAATTCCAAAGTAATGCGAGAGTAGCACTGCTGCCGCCGGCTTGTAATTATTATTGCCATGGCTCGCTGTGCTTCTTAGTCGCGGCGTATTTATTAACTTTTTTTTCTGCCAACGAGCGAGGAAAAGTGTTTGATGATTTTTTTTTTCTCCGCCTTCCCCGCCGCGCAAGCTCGTGAATTTTTGAAAGAGCGAACTGGCTGACTAAATTGAAAGCATAACGATCATGCTTGCAATTTTCATTAATTTGTCGACGCTAAAAGTTTGTCGAGGGAGTAAAGAAGAAAAAAAAAGGAGAAGTTTAATGGCCATATAGCTTCTCTCTCGGTCATTGTAAAATGGGTTGTAATTAAAAATTGAAGATGCATCCCTTTAGCTTGATTATATAGCCCCCGCCGTAAAAGCTCGTTCCTTTTTTTTCTCTCTCTCTCGCTCTACCCCCGTCGCGGCGAGAGCTATCGGCGTAAATAAGCCTATACGGGTTTGAGCTCGTAAAGATCGCAGCGATTGATTTCCGGTACAGCAAAAAAAAAAAGGCAGCAGCGTAGGTATACTGCGAAAGGCGGCAGTAGGATTTAGAGCGTCGATCGTAAAAAAAAAGAGAAAGAGAGAGAGATGGAAAAAAGTGCGCGGCCGCATACGATTAACGTCGGGCGGATTACCGTATAGCTCGTAGGTCGTAATGGGTCTTGTCGGTCGGACGCTTGGATTTTTTGGATCGAGACTCGAGAACGATTCTGGCAAAGCCCGTAGATTCATGCGGTATATAACGTTGTCTTCCTTTGCGCGATATTGCTATTCCTCCCACACACGCACAGCTGTTGGAATTATCGTTCGTACGGCTTTTTATTTTCCAAATGAGATATACGCCGGGCTGGGCTCTGCGGGCTGCTCTGGGTATTCTGGTTTCGATTTGCGCAGATTTTTATCTCTGGAAAGAGCTTCTGTCGGCGATTTCGGATGACGAATCTGCGCTCGTTCCACACAGCTCTTTTGACGTTAACGTAGATGGCTTCGTTTGAAAGAAGGAAAAAGCGTATTTCCTACGAAAGTTTTTTTTTTACAAAATAATAAAAAGAGAGCGGGAGAGTAGTGAGCTCGTAACTATTCTCCAAACACACACACATACGCACGCAGGAGCACTCAATCAAAAAAGCTGGGAGAGAGAGAGGAAAGTAAGTCAGGGTAGGACAGTTAATAACGCCGAGCGAAATCTCCATCGTCAATAAAACTCGTCGGAAAGTTCATAACCCGTAGGTGTGCTGCTGCTCTGTGTGTATGGCGACGTGGCGCCGAGGCGGCGTACTGGCGAGTAGCCAGAGTCGCGTACTACTCGGTCAATCGCGGCCTCTTCTCTCTCTCGCTCTGTACGCTATCTGCACTTTAAATTTGGTTAGGTCTATATCGACGACGACGACGAAGGTAGTAAGGGGGGGGGGGGGATTAAATGATGGCCGGAAAGCAGTGGCAGG
>JAWWMK010024094.1:0-16462 GCA_035047105.1 Galeopsomyia nigrocyanea
GGACACGTGTCTTTTTTGACACAAAACAACACGTGTCCCGTTGGTCAAAAAACACGTGTTTTTTTTCAACCGGGTAGTGAATCGCGCTCTCGCGGCCAGCTACAAATATCGCACAACACGCCACGGAAATTGCATTGACTTTGATATTAACGCTGGATCGACGCCATTACACATTGCTGTGTTGGCAGCACAAGTGGAATTGGTGGAACTTTTGGTGAATTACGGTGCCGACATTCACGCGCGGGACGCAAATGGCTTGACGCCGTTGCACGAAGTGCTCGTACAAGACTTGAAAGACAACGGGAACCGCGAGGGTTTGCGGAAAATTGCTGGTGTCTTGATATCGTCTGTCGACGATTTGAGAGAATGCGAAACTAGCTTTGGACTTAATCATATGCACGTTGCCAGTTTTGCGAACGACGTTGCTGCCATCGAAAAATGGTTAGCGAATGGAGCAAACATCGAATCGACTATCTCTTCGGACGATCATTTTCGCGGCGAAGAATTGAAAAATTTGCTGAACATTATCAACGGATATACACCACTTAGTCTGGCTTTAAAACACGACTGAAAAGATGCTATAGTGACACTGGTTCGCCGTCGAAGTAATGTTCTCGCAGTGCCGCCACCCAAAATCGGCTTTGAGTTGCTCAGAAAATATTCGGATTTCCTTGCCGAGACAGTCATAGATAAACTGGAGTCGCAAGAAGCAATCAAACAGAAATTTGGCTTGACGCCTCTTCACGTTGCTTGCGCCTTGCTCGACGTCGAGCGTGTCAAGAATTTGTTGGGTCAAGATGCAGACACGAATGCACAAGTGCACCAGGACTCACCACTTTGGGCGGGCTACACACCTCTTCATTTCGCTGTAATCAGGCGAAAAAATTACCCCATGGACAACGTTATATATATTATGGCATTGTTAATACGCTTTGAAGCTGATGTTACATTGGGAAACTCGCAAAATTCGATGGCCATTCACAATGCTATGTTTCTCGCTGTGGATGGTATGTATTGCATAAATATATTTACGAGTATTTTCTATTTTGCATAATTCATTTAGAAACACAAAAATTCGTTCAAGACACGCTTCATTTACTGAAATTTAAAAAAAAAACTTGAAATGACCCTTCAAAACTGATTATTATTTTAATTTCAACAGGACAATTGAACTTTGTATTCCCGAGCATCCTCATACAAGCTCATATTAACTTCGACGTTAATCCAACGAACGACGTAGGATTAACCCACTTTCACGTAACTTGTATACTAATACTAATCAAATTGACATGGTTGAGAAATTCATAAAATGCGGTGTCGACGTGAATCAATCAGTCGATCACGCGGCCACTTAGTTACGCGGATACTCGCCACTTTATTTGACTTCTATTATGAAATACAATGACATTGTCGAGCTCTTATTAAAACATGGCGCTGACATTCACAAACGAAATTTTTCCTATAGGAAACTCCAGTTCATGCCGCTGTAAGTTATAATTGTCCGAGGCCTCTACGCAACTAAAGCGAAGACACAATTTTGACTTTTATCAAGTATGTCGACAACGCGATCGCGTTTGTCATTGCATTCGACAAATTTTCTCTCTACATTATTTTCTTTATTTTCATTCTTCTTCTTTCATTCTTCTTCTTTCTATATTTTTATTAGATTGTTTTCAATCAGGCCGTCAGTCGATGTGAAGTCAATTCTGCTAATATATATAGTCGAACGAACTTTCTCGGCTATTTTTTTTTGCATACATATACTTTTTAAAATATGTGTAGATTAGGTGAATCTGATCTGGTATGTGCAGGATTATATATCACTATATTCTTTCGAGAAAATATCATAGTCAATAATATATTATACTTTTATTGCAGAAATTATCGACATAGTTACAATAATAATTATTGTAATAATACCCTTGAGTTAATTACATGGCAAAACTAATTTGTGTCACTATCGGGAAAAAAAACTGAAAACTACTAGGAATTCTTTAATAGCAGTAGTTTTTCAAAATGGTTAAACAATTAAAATAAATAAATAAAAAACAGTTAAAATAGAAAATTTTAGCTATATAACGAATACTGGAATTTACGTTTAGAATGGACGTTTAGAATATTTCAAAAAGATGAATTTTAGTACTTAATAATCGAATATTCAATTTGCTTAATATTTGAAACAATTTTTTATCTGCACTATTATTTTCTTACCAGCGAAATATGCAGTTAATTTTTGAAATTTCATTTGTTTAGGCGATATATAATAATAGCCTTTATCAATGATAATGAAAAAAATGTTATATTTCCGCTTAAAAATTCTGGTAGTAAAATTCTCTTTGTTCTACATTGTAAATACATAACTGCATTATAGAATTAAAAAAGTAGGATTGAAAAGGTCAGGCGACGGTTAAATGTTAGCAGCTACTCTGCTTTTTTCAGGTGCAACAGTCGTTTCGGCAGTCGGTTCCGAAGTTGATTCCATGATACATTTATTTTCACCGGTAGAAGTAGCAGTTTTTCCAACATCATAATATACGCGGAATAATGTATCTTCATCTTTAATCCGTTTCCCTCCGCTACTTTCGAACTTATATATTGTTTTATGAAGAAATCTAATTTCTGCAATCATCTTGAACGGAGGTTCAGGGTAACGGAAACCTGCATTTTCTATATAGTCCAAGTTCAGACATCCAGAAGCTTTCATAGGCCGACTGCCTTTCTACATTATTCGAATGATTTTTTAATTCTCGCAACAGTTTTAAAATATATTGTTCAACACAACGCTCTAGATTTACCGTAATGTTGCAGTTGCCTTGGTTTCCCGGAAGGATCATATTCAAAATATCCTTCGAGACTATTTCATACGTCTGATAGCCGTTAAGCATATCGCAAAATCGAAATTCCGAAACTTCTTTGTATGATTGATCAGATAAGCCTTTAGTTTGTATTATTATCTAAGAATCAGAAATTTTCAATTGATTTGTATAACAGTGAATTCTACGTTTAATTACCCACCTCAAGGTTGGTCGAGGATATGTTGTTTGGAATAAACTTTTTGATATCGACGTTCCAACCGCTTTTCGTATTTTCATTTCTTACCAAATTTATCCATTCGTCTTGTTTCAAATTTTTTGCATCGGTTTGCTCGACCGGTACGATTCGCTCAGCTTGTGTTCCGACCCATAACTGAAAACAACGCAAGATTTATACGCTATAATTTCAATTTTATTTTATAAACATTAATATAGTAAAAGAGTGTTGCCAAATATTTAACGTTTCCATTGGATTTATTTGATGACTTACGTAGCACACTTGCGCCGGACATAGAATTATGGGAATGAAAATTTTTATTACTCCCTTCATCACAAAGTGCTAAGCTTCACGAATTATACAGTATGCTAGACAAATTACGGTTTGAAGTAACATCAAGGCTAACAATATGTTATATCTTGAAATGAGCTTGATAAGAAAAAATAATTGATGTAATTTAATTATCCAAGCTGGTAGTTATTGGTGAATAGGATGTACAGTGTTAAAGATAAAATTTCTTTTTTGAACGTTTTGCAATTTTGTTTGTGCGGTATACTTTTATTTTCACCAGTGGAAGTAACATTCACTATATTCTTCACTATATAATAAAAATAGACGAACTGTTTTTCGAACAATATAATACACGTGCGAATAAGTTAAATTTCCATCATCTTGAAAGGAGATTCAGTAAATTTGAGGCTCGGATTATCTGAAGAATCTAAATAAAAAAATCCAGTAACTTCGGTATGCCGAATGTATTATTCGGGTAAATTTTTATTTTCGCTTTTGTATCTCAAAAAGATTTAAACTGTTATATTAAAAATGCTAGTTGGTTAAAAGCGTGCACATTAAATTTTTTTAAAATGTCACACTTCCATTCGAAGAATTCAATAAAGAAAGGGCATTTAATAAACGTTTGAGAGGATACAAGGATATAAAAATGATTGGGCAATGATTATAAAAATAAACAAGAATTGAATAGTTTCATTCTGAAGCATATTTATTAAGGCCCCCCACCAATGTCTATAGCATACCTAAAGCGGAAAAAATTTGTTTCGGCTTCCCTCCAATGGTTTGCCTAAAGGAAAGATCTCTGGGACTTCAGAAAAATACCATTCATAAATGTTGGTGCCTGGATCACGACTAATCACTTACGGAGTGGTTTATGCAGTCGTTTCTTTGGAAAAAAATTAAAAATGTCAGCATTTTTTCCACCTGTCACCATAACCACTAAAACAAAATGTAATCGCATGTAAACAAAACATAACAACAGGAAAAGATGCTTAGATTTAAAATTTTTGTCTGTAGAAAGTACTGCATAAACCTCTCCGAAAGTGATTAGTCGTAATCTAGGCACCAACATTTATCAATGGTATTTTTTTCGAGTACCAATTATATTTCGTTTGAACGAACCATCGGAGGTAAGCCCCGGCAAATTTTTTCCGCTTTGGTGTACTATAGACATTGGTGGGGGGCCTTAAGTCTCAACACACCAGTTACATCCATTAATTATTTAACAATAACAATTGTCAATCGTAGATTTATGAAAAATACATAATTTATGAACATATTATATATAGTTTAAAGTGTGAGCTTGAAATTATGTTATCCACTTGCTCCTGCTCCAGCGCTTGCACTCTTACCATTTGTGCTTCCGCCTACGTTCCCAGAAGCTTGAAAATCACCGCCGATACTGAAGACTACTTGGAAAAAATACTCTGTCTCGGGATGGTCAAGTTGCCTCGCTGATAGAATATTTACCTCTAGCTCGAATGGACTGGATTTCGGGAAATTCACGCCTTTGTTCGTTTCGGGATCTGTATTAACTGTTGCACTTGCTTTCATCGGCTCTGTAGAGTCCTGTCAAATAGAAACAATACTTTATTTCATGAATATTTACGGTGTGATCTAAGTGCGTCGCCAATTTGGCAACTAATAAATTTATGCTGAACTTGAAAAAAAGTCGCTAGAAATTACTAAACTTCGATGATAAATAAAAATTTACCGTGAGATTACAATTGCCGTAGCGCCCAGGTAGTATTGTGTTAAGAATCTGTCTAGGCAAGAAGTTATCTTTCGGAGTTTTTTTGTCATTGGGGTCAAGCAAATTGCATATGCCATTAGAATAGACGTACTCCAGTTTACCTCCCGGATTGCTTCTGGCAAACATGAATACCTGAAAAATTAATAGATAATTTTTTTCATTTAATGACACATGATTGTTCACATAAGGTATGAACTGACAATGAAGTAAGCCTTGACGAAGTAATCGTTCAGGAATTCTATAACTTTGACGGAATAGCCGGTCGGAGATTTTGGATCCTTCACGGCGACTATCCACTTGTTGTCAATTTGAGGCGTCACTTTGAGCACCTTGGCAATCGCATTTTTCGAACCGGCGCTTCCGCTGGCGGATCCACTGGCTGCATTCACTGCGACCTACAATTCAAACGTCATTTAGTTTGAAGTACAACCTTTTCATAATATATAACATTTAGATTTATGGCCATGTTTCATCAAAACTAACTCTGAATCGATCATTTTCGATAGATTAAGTTACTTTGTTTCGAATAAACGCGAAAATTTAGAAAAAAATTAAGGCTCCCCCACCAATGTCTATAGCACACCAAAGTGGAGAAAATTTGCCGCGGCTTCCCTCCGATGGTTTGTTCAAACGAAATATAATTGGTACTCGAAAAAAATACCGTTGATAAATGTTGCAATCACTTTCGGAGAGGTTTATGCAGTAGTTTCTACAGACACAAATTTCGAATGTAAGCATCCTTTCCAGTTGTTATTTTTTGTTTACATGCGATTACATTTTGTTTTAGTGGTTATGGTGAAAACAGGAAAAAATGCTTACATTTTAAATTTTTTCCGAAGAAACGACTGTATAAACCACTCCGTAAGTGATTAGTCGTAATCTAGGCACCAAAATTTATCGATATAGTATTTTTCTGAAGTCCCAGAGATCTTTCGTTTAATTCGGCAAACCATTGGAGGGAAGCCGAGAAAAATTTTCCCCGCTTTAGGTATGCTATAGACATTGGTGGGGGGCCTTAATGCCAGAAATATCTATTCAAATTTATGAATTTAAAAGAATCGTGATAATATCACGAAAAAACCATACGCTGAAGAGTGGTAGCAAACAGAGAGCGACGCAACCGATGTAAACTGATGTTGTCTTCATCTTTGATACAGATCAATCCGGAGAATTTGAAAGAACTATATGTATTCAGTATAATCGACGTCCTTTTTATACCCAACTTTCAATGCTGAAAATGATAACGTAAACGACTTTAAAGATATTGGTAATGAGGTTCATTATTTTAATTATTTCTAGCACTTTCGAATTTTTAATGCAGTGTTTAAATTTTTTTAGGAAACTCGTATTTGCTAAATATCGAAGTAATTATAGAAACACATCGAAATTAAATATCTCTCACTAGAATTATAAATATTCTACTAACAATCTGCATTTCTCAAGCATTACATTTTTACACATGACTAATTTAAAAGTATTTCGACTGATATCATCTACGAAATATTAGAGGTTTATTATATTGTTTTATAATGCCAGTTTAGTTTATGGTATTTATAGTTCAAACTTATGGTCCTATGGTGTCTCGATAATTTTCAAGGATACGTTACATTATTAGTCCTAATCATGGAGGAAAATTACACTATTTGATAATAACTTTAAGTCATAAAGTGGCTAATTTGTAGCAAGAACGTCATTCTGGAGTTAATTATGCAATTAAAATAATTCGCTCTATCGACTGAGGAACTGCGGAATGCTTGAAACATTAGAAAATTATTTTTTTGCAAATATATTACGCAAAAGAACAAATAAAGAAAGATGTATTCCTTAATATATATAACGTGGAATCAAATAAGTAAGGTGTAGGTGTATCCAATAATGGGACTATTATGCGCAAATTGCAGTAATTTTTTATTAAAAGCAATGGATTTTTCACTTATAATAGCTTATTTTAGAGCTTATGAAAGTAGGTTTAAAATGAGCCGTCGCACGATTTCTTCAATAATACCTAGCTCGAGCTCTCGTATTTTAAGCCAACCTTCTTTTTTTTCTCAATTTGTGGTTATTCGGAAAAGAGCGTTTTTACGTATCACATCTGAATCATGCGTGACACAGTAAGTTACAATACCAATATTTTTTACATTCCGAGTACTATAAGCTCCAAACAGTTACGTATAAATATTGATTTCGAAAAATACCACAAAAACTGATATTTTAACTTCGATAACTGGATTAGCTAAATTTATTTTGGCTAACTATCAAGTTTTTCCTAATTTCTTCGTGTTTTCCCACTCGGGATACTCCAAACAATTTTAATTTTTGATGAAAGAAGAGAGTAAACTCGTTCACCCAAAGTGGGGTAGAATTATTCTTTTATATTGACAAAAAAGTAATTCTACTCCACTTTGGGTGAACGAGTTTACTCTCTTCTTTCATTAAAAATTAAAAGTTTTGTCCTAGACTATGCAAAGAAGTTCAAAACTGGAACACGAAAAAACGTTGTTGTTATGTTTATTCATAATCCATTTTTCGATGTAGTCCCTTGTTGGATATAATCGAAAGACAAACGTAATTGAGGTAGCATTTGCGTTTATTTAAACGTTATATAAAGTTTCTGATGAGTGCTTTTGAGATTATAAGAAAACGATTGAAATGGTGCATGGCATTGTATTCATACTATCAACTAATGAAAATTCCATAGGCTCAAATCATTACCGAAAGCAAAATACGTTTTGCATCAGCCGTTTTGTGCTCTGTTTTACGCTCAGGTTGGGTCCATTAATAATTTACTTTAAATAGCCAAAAAAAGAGAGTTACATTAAAGTGCAGTAACTCGGGCTAGATTATAATGAAAAAAATCGTGCGTGTGCTCATTTTAAAAAGTAAATGCGCAACTTTAAAAAGGGACCACGTATGTTATCTTGGATCAAATTTTTAGGACTGGAGCTGAAATACAGGCCGAAACTATATTTAAGGAAACGCCATTTGAATTGTTGTTGAAGGAAAAACAACCGATCACCGATACATTTCGATGTTTTCTAAAGGACAAAGATCGAGTCAATATTTTTAACTCTTATAGCAATGAAGGATTTATAGCGCTGGCCATTTCACGTGATACTAGTATTGAACATCTTGTACGAAATCCTTACTACGCTACAGTAGTAAATGCACCAACAATTAACGGCCCTGACGAGTTGGGCCGTACTCCTATTCACAACATCGTCTCAATTAAAAAATCGGCGACATCAATTGAAGTTTATACCAAAGCTTTGGAGCAGCTGAAAAAACTGAATTTTAACATCAGTGGTCAAGACACATTGGATAAATTGTTCGACAATGTTTTTTTTTGTCTTTTGATGGAATTCTGTTTATCATTCCACTGATTCATTATTTGATAAACTATAATTGATTTTACTAACCGTAAAAAATACAAGTATCAATGATATTCATCAAAAATTTTTTAGGTCGAACAGCTCTTCATATCGCAGTACAGTTTCAGAATGAACAGGCGTTATGGCACTTTTGGATCTTGTTGCAGACATAAACGTTACTGATTATGATTGCAAAACACCTTGATTTACATTTCAGAATGGTTTGAGCAGCCACTTTCTAATATTATAGAAGTACAAGAAAGAATACTTAATACTGCATTGCACGTAAACAGCATTAATGACTCGATTGGGCCAAACCTTCGTAAATACTACGAATTAAACAACCAAACAATGGATGACTGCCGAGCTGAGAAAGAAAAATTGAAAATGAAACTAATAGATCCGCAGGAACAATTAACTCTGCGAAGTTTTCTTTTCGAAACAGGGACAGTTGCTTTATACCCTAAAATGCGACTATCACAGCGCCAAATCATCGATAATTTCTTTCAAGAGGATGTCATTCAAATGCTTAAGGAATTCTCGCTATTTAGTGGATTATTACTATTACAGCATCAAAAAGCACAGGCTAGAGTCACTATGATAAGAATGGCACGAGCTGTGCTCGCTTTCGCAACTGATAACCGATTGCCCGACGTTTCTTGCGATTGCATTCTAGGATATTTTAGTAACAATCAATTGACAACGTTGATTTGTAAAATATAATTATCTTTTTTGATTATTTTAGATTTGACTTATTTTAGTGTTTGTTTTTAATATTACAATTTTATTAAATCAAGTTGAATACACAAACAATTATACCATTATATATAATGAAATGCTCCTTTATGAATAGTATCATGTAATTCGTGATTCCGTAATGACCCATATTACAGAATATCGTTTATTCATTTGAAATGATTTTATTATTATATTTTGATACATTTGTAAATAATATTGTTATTTTATATATATATATATATATATATATATATATATATATATATCTATAATTAGCTCCATTTACTTATAAATGGCCATAGCCAACTGAAACTAATCAGATTAAAGCTGCTTGGTTGATTAAAACGAACGTACAATCAACGTGCACAAATAGTAAACCGTAAAAAACAAAAGTAAAAATAACTCTGTCTTCATGATTTTAATTTGAGTTGAATGATACCTTTTTAGATAAGAAATGCCATCATTTATCCAAAATATTATTAAGGAATATTGCTTCCGAAAAATAACTTCTCAAATTTGATCAAACTTTCTAAGTCTTGAATCGTAGTGTGGTCACGACATTGTTGTGTTTTTGCCTTTGGAAAATAACTCTTCGAAGGCTTGATAACGAATAGAAGGGTCTTTGTCATTTTTACTACCGAAATCAGCAAACCTGAAAGATTTCATAGTCCAACATACATAACTGTTTAACCCTTCAAACTCGTACCGTCGTAAGGAATATCCGAAGGAATTTGAAAGTCAAAATCACCATGGCCTAGTAATCTTCAAGAATTGTGCTGTCTTTCGCGCCGAGCTCTTGTTGCTTGTCATTTATTAAAAACAATGAACATCACGTCGTTTGATAAGTGACTATCTTACTCATTATATGTTATGTTAAATAAATTATAAAACTCTTTAATTAATAAAGTTAAATTTATTTAATTCAATAGAAGTTCACATATTTTTTCTCAATTAATAATCCTACAACTGCAACTGTATAAAATAAATTCCATTGAAGTAAATAGAACTGCATCCGCTTCATTGACGCGCGCGCGTTTAAACTTCGCAACGTTATGGCGCTCATCTTCCACGTGCGCTGGCACAGATAACTCAAATGTTTTGGAGGTGAAATTTATTTCGGAGCAGAACGTTGAATTGAATTTTACTAATCTAAAATTTATTGATTATTGTGTGGTAGCATAAACTAGTAAAATGATTAATTTTCTGGAATCTTCAGTAAATTAAAATTCGATATTTTCTTTGCCATTTGTATTTTTATTAATTTTAATTACGAAATTTGGTAAAATAACGCAGGATTTCGATCGCAGGCATTTGTTTGTGGATCGATTAACTACTTAGCCTTATGCATAGAACCCCATCAGTCGCATAAATAATGAGTACAATTTCTAGATACTGTATATGACGGAATACTATAGACGTTTATTCATGTACATATTAATTAAAATATTTATAGTAGGAACATGAAATTTATCAAATTTGGCTATAAAATTTAACATAAAGCTATTTCAATAAATGACGGAGCTTTTGATAGAAGTTTAGAAAACAGAAAAAAAATATAAATTAGGCTTTCACTTTATACGCGCGAGGTCAATTTATAATTTAAGAAGTTTTATTTGCTTTTTTTTAGTTTTAAGAGGAATGAATCACATGAAAGGCAATTTTTCGAGTTGAAAACTTTTTACAATGTTTTATTCACCATTATTTACATAACTTTTTCCACATAGTTCAACAAACTCGTATGATTTTTTCTATTTTACAATTTGTTAATAAAAACGAGCCAAAATATATACAATTTAAATGAACAATTTTATTGTGTTATATAAATGATTATTATTTAAAAAAAATATTTACATACTCTTTCGTGTCGTACATTATTATATGTATTACTTTATGTAATGTCTTAAAAATCGATTAGAAAAGACTACTTTCTCTTCAATATAATTCAGTCAATTTTATAGTTTGTCAATATTCATTTTAAGATCAATGACAATTTGACGATCAAAGCGAAAATATGAATTCACTGTCATTAGAAAACTATATTAAATTTGAATGAAAATATGACTATTTAATAGTCCGCAGCATTGCTTGCCAAATAATCGCGGCGACCGATATTCGATGCCTGTTTGTTTTGAATGGCTTCCAATTTTGGACATTCCGTGATTCTGTGACCAAGACCACCGCAATAACTGCAGCCTTGTTCGTCTGTAAAATGAATAATTAATTTAGATGGTTGCAAAATAGAATAATAATTAAAACTAACAGTAACAATCAAAATATTCTTACCTCCAACATTGAGGTACTTCTCGTTTTCGGAGCATAATTCTTGCAAGAAAGGAGGAATTTTCTGTTTGGCTTCTCTAAGTAAATGCTTCAAGTCAAGAAGAACAGATTCGTCGTTGGCTTTATTAATGAATGTCGTCGCTATACCAGTATGACTAGAACGACCAGTTCTACCAATTCTGTGAACTGTAAATAATATTCAAGCGTACAATAATGAACAGCAATAAAAAATTGTAATTAGATTAATTTGTAATAATAAATTACCATAGTTTTCCACATCATCAGGCATATCATAATTTATAACATGCTGAATGTTAGCGAAATCGAGACCTTTTGATGCTACATCTGTGGCAACTAAAACATCTTTCTTGCCAGCTCTAAATGCTTCTACGGATCTTGATCTTTCTTCCTGATCTGAAATATTAATATGAAATGAAAATTTCGATTTTGTATTAGAAAATTATACCACGTAGTAGTAGAAATTATATAATAATAATTACCTTTGCCACCGTGGATAGCAACTGCTTCAACACCCTTGAGTAAAAGATATTCATGAATAGCATCGACATCTTGTTTCTTTTCAGCAAAAATAAGGACTGGAGGAGGTGTCTTTTTTAAACATTCCAAAAGATAAACTATTTTCGCTTCTTGCTTTACATATTCGACTTCTTGAATAACATTCATTGAAGCAGCTCCAGCTCTACCTACATTTATTGTTACAGGTTTTACCAAAGCTGAGCGAGCGAAATTTTGAATTTTCTTTGGCATAGTAGCAGAGAACAAAAGTGTTTGTCGTTGTCCCTGAAAAATTGCGTCAAATTACATATATATTCCTACTGTAATTACAAAATAGTAAAATAGAAATGAAATTTTTACATACTTTGAAATATGAAAAAATTGTTCTAACGTCTTCTTCAAAACCCATATCAATCATTCGATCTGCTTCATCCATACACAGATACCTGCATACACTCAATTTAACCATCTTCTTGTCTAACATGTCCATTAGTCGACCTGGTGTAGCAACCATTATATGTACTCCTCTGAAATTGTGAAAAATATTAAAATAAATAAATCTTATTCCAGCTATCAAAACGTAATTTAGTTTTATTTTTTAAACAATAAGCTGCGTCAGTTACCTGCCAATTATATCCAAGGATTCAGATACAGGAACTCCACCTATGGCAAGACAGCATCTAATTTCCGGACAATTGTGGTGTCTTAAAGTATTTGTATAGTGTTGAATGATATCATACGTTTGTTTTGCTAATTCTCTGGATGGGCAAATGACCAGTCCTACATATCATAATTTATACGAATTTAAAAATAAATACATATAAAACTGAGATAAAAATTATAAAACTATCTACAGTTTAAATATAAAAAATTACCATATGGTCCTTCATGTTTGCCGAAAGGTAGAGCAATCTCTTGTTCCAGACAGAACATAATGAGAGGTAAAACAAAAACAAGCGTTTTTCCGCTACCTGTGAAAGCAATCCCAATAATATCTCTTCCTGATAATCTGCAAATTATAATCATAGAAAAGTATTAAGTTATTTTCTGCAATAAAATTTTTTATCAATTCTATATTTTTATTGTAGCTCATTTAAAATACATACACTGCAGGTATTCCTTGTATCTGTATAGGAGTTGGGTTTTTAATGCCTTTCTGATCTAATCCACTCAATATTCCTTTGTGAAATTTCATTTCTTTGAAACTCCTCAATGGTGGTGGCACATCATCTCCTTCAACTGTTATACCATATTTTCTCCTTATTCTCTCATGTCTCACTTCACTCAAATTCAATATTATTCTTGGTGGTTTCCAGCAAGTTTTTATAGGATCAGTATATTCTATTCCTTTAGCTAACTCTGCTACTCCCATAAGAGCTTTAGTTTCAGCAACAGTTTCTAAAATTTTTTCTTCTTCCTTCAGTTGTTTTTCCATTGCACTTTCCTTTTTTGCTATCAAAGAAAACAATGAGTACATGGTTAAAATACTTTCATTTTAGTTTAAAAAGATTAATGCTAATGGCAATCACTACCTTCTGCTAATTTTTTTAATTCGGTGTGCTGGTCCAAAAGTGAAATGTTGGACTTTCGTCCCCATACTTGACCATCATCATCGTCTCCATCATCTTTCTCATTTTCACTGCTACTCTTTCCAGCTCCATTCATACCATCTTCTTTCAACTGTCCAAGTCGTCCTAATTTAGCAAGTTGCTGTTTCTTTCTTTCTTTTACAGGGACATAAGGAACATACTCATCATCTGAATCATATTCATTCTTATCTTCTTCTCTTCTGTATCTCTGTTTTAAAGATGGTATAGAATCAAAATCACAATTTGAGACTTCAAATTAATATAGTAATATATTGATAATTTCATTTGTTAACTACAATAAGTACACAAACCTTTATTGGTACAGAAGGTTTTTCCTTTGGATTTGACATCATATAACTTAAATCGTTTAACAAACGATCAGTATATTAATTTTTAAAAGTTGTCGAAGACCAGCTCTGCATTTATCGCTAAACTATGTTTTTTTTACAACAGAACAGAATTTATTTACCACGAGCCTTCAATCTTATTTGTATTTGTTGATTTACAAATAGTGACACTGAAATAAACATAACCTAAAAATGAAAGTAGTGACCTCTGTGATTCTCTTGATTTATCTAATGTTACCATATGCAGGTATTTAGTTCATGCACCTAATTCAAATTTTCTTTTCCACGTGATCATTTATTATTAATACCTGTGTATTTCATGAATGAATTATATGATTAAATAAATTTTTAATGAATTGAATGATTTCTATTTCATTTGAAAATTTTAGATTTATTCGGGACGTTGAATACAATTTCGGTAATTAGCTTTTTTTTAATGTTAAATTTTGATTTTTAAATAAATAATTTAGAATGTGTACATACCTATGAAGGTGGTATTGATTTTTTGTACGATAATATCCGACCGACATGCACACGTCAACCAATCATGTTAATTAGTGCAGTAGTTCATCGTAAGTAGTATAACCGCAAAAATGCTGTAAAAGTGCGGTGCGGTGCCGCGTTTAAATAACCTCTTTTCGGCCTTACCCAAGCGACGCAAACAAATATTGATCAAACTCCAAAATCCTCTTCGAGAACTCAAGTGCAGGCAATGTCGTTCAAATTGAAAAATATGAATAGTTATTTAAGCAAAATTACAGGAACAGAAATATACGTGTAATAGTGCAAGTTTGCGTCGACGTAAATCAATAATATTGTGTAATTGAGTCTTGTTGAACTATAATACAAAACAATTTGTTGCTTGAACCGTTAAAATGTTTAAAAACACGTTTCAAAGTGGTTTTCTATCAATTCTATATAGTATTGGTAGTAAACCTTTACAAATTTGGGACAAGAAAGTTAGAAATGGACACATAAAGAGAATCACTGACAATGATATACAAAGTTTAGTTTTGGAGATACTTGGTAGTAATGTTAGTACGACATATATTACGTGTCCAGCTGATCCAAGAAAAACTTTAGGAATCAAGTTACCTTTCCTAGTAATGATTATCAAAAATTTGAAGAAATACTTCACATTTGAAGTCCAAGTGAGTATTGTACCTTATGCTTTCAATACACCTCCAATATGACATAGAAACGCCATATTAGAAACTTTGAATGAATATCTTCTGTATTACATATTTAGATTAAATAAAATTTAATTCCTTATTTTTTTCACAGATCATTGATGACAAGAACGTGCGAAGACGTTTTCGAGCAAGTAATTATCAATCAACCACAAGAGTGAAACCTTTCATCTGTACAATGCCAATGAGATTAGACGATGGTTGGAACCAAATACAATTCAACTTGGCAGACTTTACACGAAGGGCATATGGCACAAACTATGTGGAAACTTTGAGGGTACAAATTCATGCTAATTGCAGAATACGAAGAGTTTACTTCTCTGATCGTTTGTACTCTGAAGATGAATTACCAGCTGAATTCAAATTGTTTTTGCCTATCCAGAATAAGGCTAAGTGTTGATATTGTACAAATGACCTAGGACTTATTTTAATTGACACATTCTATAGACAATTTTAATTTTAAGAAAGTCACTAAAAATAGGAAACTGAATTATAAATGATTATTGTTTGAGACAAGTAATATAAATTGAAATTGTGAATGAAAGTATTTGTATCGATAGTTTTATATCGTTAGATCAAAACTATCATCAACTATTGGCAAAATAATTATTAAGTGTGATTTTGCACCAAAATAACATGTCAAGGAGAGTATTGCAAATTGAAGCACCATCACGTACCTACATTTAAATAGATATATTGAACAATTTTACTTGATGTTTAAATCAGTTGTATTTAAATCTAACTAAAACTTTTGTTTTTTTAAAAAAGTGCCTTTGCCTCTTTGCATATGGATTTGAAGGAACTTGCTCGCATAATGTAAATGTTTCCACTTCGTAGGGTAAAAAAATCAAAGCAATTTATCAAGACTAATTACTTTTTGCTAAAATAAAAACTTTGCACATTGTATGTAACAATTAATCTTGTATTTATTAGAAGCCCATCTCACGTAAATGTAAACGTATGATCCGAAATATCTCAAATACTGGTAAACCAACAGATCTATGCAACAAACACATCACATTTTACAACCACTATCTGCAATAATTTTCAAGTCAATTTGACTGAATTCATTTGAGTTTGTATTGCAAAATCTAGACATTTCTTAATAACTACTAATTAATAAGATAAATGGCTTGTACATACAAGCCATTTATCTCATTACATTGATTCCTCTCGTCTTTCATATATGGCCAAATCCACAAAAAAACTGCCATAACTTCGTTCGGGTTTTGGCAAATTAAAAACTCGGGTTTACGCTCGAAATGATTATATTTTCTCAATCGACAACACTAATAGAACCTAAAAACACTAGTGCCCCACGCCGCGTAATCTTGTGACACCCTTTTTTTGGACTTAGAAG
>JAWWMK010024115.1:0-16458 GCA_035047105.1 Galeopsomyia nigrocyanea
GGACAAACTCTCCCCCACTTTTCCGCTCCAATCGGGCTCTCCGCTGCCGCTCGAGCGGTTTTCCGCTCCCATGTAAGGTCTGTCCCCACCGCCCTTGCTTGCTCAACTCCAAGCCTCTCTCTCTCCCTTCCACCGTTATTCGCCCCCGCCAAATTTTGGGCGTTACCTCTTGGGCCTTTCCGATTTTCTCCTCCCTCTTCTGCTACTCTCTCTATTTTCACGCGCTTTTCTCTGACCGTTCGACTGTTGGAATGCCTCGGGTCCACCTATGTGTGGCCTTTACGCTCATGATTCGTGAGGCAGAAGACTCCCCCATAGTGGGGTCTTCCAGCCTCGCAACATTTTACGAGCTGGTCAAAAGTTGACCCGCGAGGCAGGAGCTTCCCTTGGTGAATCTATCAGCCTCGAATAAACAAAAAATCCGAGCTGCAATGAGCTGGAGGCTGTGGACGTGCATTGCTGCACCTGCACCCTTGAACGGTCAGATCAAACGTCGGCAGTGCTCATTTTTTAAATTTACTTGAACTTTAATATTTACTCCCTTTCGATTTGCATAAGTCTCTTTTCCAAAAAATGCCAATGAGCACTCCGTATTTGCTAATTAAATAATTCAATAAAGGCGGCAGTGACTCCTTTCTTTCCACTCTCACAGGTGTTTTACACATTAATAATTGAAATCATACGAGCGTACACACTAGGCCTAGTACACACACATCCACATACGCACACAAACACGCACACACATACACACAAACACACACCTGTATACGCATATTTACAATCTAGTTTCTCGCATTTACTTATGAGTTTACAGATTACATTTAAAATACTTTTTTTTTCAAGTTTTGTATAACGTCGTTATCTCTTATGATCTAAACATTTGTCGATACATTGTCTTTCGCTGTTAAATTTAATCTTATGCTAAAATCTTAAAATTATCGCTGGTTCAACTACGCAAAGGGTCGAACTATAAGACATCTGGACCGCACGTGTCCCTGTCTCTCATCGGTTGTCTCGACGGAGCGACGGTGCGTTTTTATTGCCGGCAATTATGAGCTGCGCTGTCGCCTGACCGTTGTAAACGCGCTCGCTCCTTCTCTAACTAATTTTTTTTTTTTCACAGCCCGAAATTCGAATTGAGACACGTTTTGGTTATTAAATTTCCCTTTTTTATTTTTAATATCGCGCGCCGAGCAGATGTGCGTTTCTTGTTTTCCCTTTTATTCTTATTTTCCGTCGTTTATAACTATTATATGATAATGAACATAATACTGCTTCCAAAGCGATAATATCCGTGAAATAATTAACAACGTATATCGTGAATATATATTACCGTGGAGGTGATTGATCAAATGACAATTAAAGCGCGAGAAATAATTTTCCGCGCGATCGATCTTCAATGATCGTCGCGGTGGCCTCGTTAATTTGTCGCTGTGTAAGTGAAACATTGAAAAATCGTCAGTATATTTAGCATGCGAGAGAAAGAGAGGGAGAGAGAGAGAGTGGGTTCTCGAAGGTAATTAGCAGCAGCAGCAGCAGCAGCAGCTCCGATCGCGCTACTAGCAGCACGGGTTCTCATTGAAAAGTCTCGCTCGAACGTACGAGCGGCAATTTTTCACGCTTGCGACCGCCTCGCGAGCGCGCGAAACGGCTGCCTTTGACGGGGCGCACTTCGATATATTTCTCTTGGAAAATATATTTTTCTTTTCCTTTTTTTTCGCTCTCTCTCTCTCTCTTAAGGCGGTGGCAACGATCGTAAAAAATTGACCATGCTAGAGTAATGAGCTCTAACGAGAGTCAATCAATACGCTTCGTCGACGCGCGTAACGAGCTTTGGATACTTAATTTTTCCTCTCGTCTGCAACTTTTAAGTCGTGTATAATTGGATCGGATAATGTGATATTTTATTAATTCTGTTTACTTCGGACGAAAAACATGTATGAAATGTACAATAAAACTTTTATTTTTTCACTTAGCAAACAGACCTACAACTTGTTTCAAATCAAGTCTATATCGTGGACAACTGTTCACGAAACCGCATCTCTACGCTTATTTTATCCCTTCGTTTAATTCGTTTCAATAATAATCGTGATATAAATTATCAATTATATACGTAACAAATATTATGCCAGACAGCTAATAGAAGCATTAATTACAGCTTGTCACATGGAAATAGTTCAATATCGAATTGTAACGAAAGCCACGTATACGTTTGTGAATAATTCGAATATATACAGTAAATTGCGGTCATAACTTGTTAGACAATTTTATGAAATTTATGCACGCATTCATGTACAACTAATTTCTGGGATTATGGACTACAGCGACAATAATTCAGCTAATATTATACGGAATAAATGGTATATTTCGTACGGAGAGAGAAATACATAATATGTTGATTAATTTGCTTCATGGCTACATAGCACAGCAAAGAATTTCCGCTTTGTCATACATCAAACACGAAAGCGATGTTATATAACGAGTTTACTCACTGAGGCGAATCGCATTGCAATAATATTACTTCAATGACTAGCGTTTGCCAATTGCAAATTTCGACGAATAATAATACATAAACGGGTAATATAATCATTGCGACAAGTATATACACGGTATACAGACGACGAGAAATGAATCCAGGTTAGCGGGGGATTTCCCGGGCTATGCGTTATTACACGACACGCCCTCCTGTTTATTTTCCTTAATATCACTGGAACGCTTGGGTGTTTTCGGGCTCTCTCTCTCGCGGTGCTTCATTATTAATAAACGTGAGGGAAGAGAGAAGCGCGCGCGTTGTTAGCGTGCAACATTATGCATCGACCCTTGTAATTTCGCTTGCTGGATTTCAAGAGTTCGCGTGTCGCGCGTTATTACGCTCTTATTATTTTTTTTTGTACTGGTCAGGAACGTGGAAAAGCTCTTATCTCGGCAAATTCTCCAACTTGAAATGTGTTTTGAGGGAAAAACAACGGTGTTTACGCGATGAGCTAGAAAAAAGTAAAGGCTCTCGATACATATCTATAGATATAATAAGTAATTTTTATACCAAGCTTTAGCCTCGAATAATGATCATTTTGCGAAAAGAACAACATAAATTGGTAGATTAGTGTGATAAAAGTACTGTGAATCAATTTCGGCTTATTTGGTGTAAATATTTCTTTAAAATAAGTTTATGTAAATGAATTTTCAAAGGTACCATGGAACTATAATTTTTCAATTATTTTTAGCCTTGTTAAGTTTAATGTTTTGTTTACGTTCATAAGTTAATTTTCAAGAATTTATTTAGAAGAAATTGATTCACAGTACCTTTATCTAAACTTTGGAGCAAAAAATACCCTTTGCTTGTTATAATATGGATATGTATATATATAGAGGAACCTCAACGGTATCATTTCTTTTTAAAATGCAACCCGCTCGACTCAATTTTAAACTTCCAACAAATAAATAATAACGAGCTGAAAGTGACGTCTATAAAAGATTAGAGGAACAGTTTAAAGCAAACGCGATGAATTTGCGAGGAGAATGCAAATGAGTGTCTGACTTGTGGTGGCTTCGGTGGCAAACTCATCAGCGTATACGTATATGCCGGCGTGCAGGTGGCTGCTACTGGCGCTGCAGTAATAGGAGAGAAGCCACCTCATATTTGGTTGCATTATGTTGGCTCATGGTACTCCATCGCGATATGTGCGCGCGCGTTCACTATTGTCCGCGTGGGTTCTGAGTTTGTGGAACACTCCATATCTAAACCGAGAGGGAGACAGGGAAGTCGGCGCGCGGCGTCGCGCCGTGCGGCGTCGCGCCGTGCGGCTGCAGGGTAAACCCGACGCGCTTTGCAGTTGCTTGTGTGCGCACGCGTCCATACAAGCCGGCTCTTCAACTAACTGTCCAATAATGCATTCTAACAAGTTTCCCGCTCTCGCTCCCGAGAGTTCGCGAGCCGAGCCAACTTGTAGGCTCTCTCTCTCTCTCTCTTCCTCGCTTCGTATCCGATTGTCTCTCTCTCTCTCTCTCTCTCTCTCTCCCCTATGGCACGCTAAAGTGGCCTCATCTTGTAATTGATTTCGCGCTGCTATTGAAACCATCGAGCCTCCCCCCTTCCCTCCTCCAACAATGTCTAAAGGGGAGAGGAAGGCAAAGGGACTATGCCAATTTCGTTGATAGTTTCGCTGCTGTTATTGTATGCCAAAGCAACTTCTCTGGCAATCCAACTACACTATTTCTCTCTCTCTCTCTCTCTCTCTCTCTCTCTCTCTCTCTCTCTCTCTCTCTATTGCGTCAAATTCCCTACTATTGTTCCGTACGTAAAGTCCACTTCTCTCGAGATACATAGGAGATTGTATATTCAACATTTTCGCAAGGACATAAATTTGTTGGCTGTGTCAGTACGGTAACGCTAAGCTACCTCAACGCTATTAACTTTTGCATGAAAAATCCACACAGTCTGAGAAATGATGCAAATTGAACTCAGGTGGAAGCGAAAGAAAATTTCCGAGAAATACGTTCAATCGTACGTTAATTTTGCAAGCTCGGATTTGTCGTATTTTCCAAGAAAATTGTCGCTAGCAGGAGCTTTATTAATCTTCTTTCGAATGATTACGCGATGCACCTGTAAAGCAGCTTATTTCCCTTTTTAAACGAAATTCACGTTACACGGATTTTCGAGCTTTTAATTAGCTCTTATTGCTCTCTGCTCGTTATATTCGATACGAAATGTTACGAAATATTTCTCTCGCGCTAATCTTCTTAAATCCATCAAAGATAATGTCGAGCGTTAATAATCGATGAAAATTTCCTCATCGAAACGTTAAAGTTTAATCAATCCAGCAGTAGCATTAATTACGAATCGTGTTGGTTACTGAATAATACATCCCGATAAACCACACTGAAAAATACATACTAGCTACAGCAGCAGCAGCAGCAGCAGCAGCAGCAGCAGCAGTAGCGAGCTTTTCAATAAGCATTTCCATCCAAACCAATCTGATTAATCAAAGTAAACACATTCCACTCGTCGAGGACAAATAAAGTTTCGCAAGTGCGATGCCAAAGCGTGTACACACATATAGCGGCATAATTAATGTCGATAAGAATTTAGATAGGCGCACGGCATATAATCCACAGTACCGAATTCAGCAATTGCAATCGTCCTCGCGTATAATTACATTTGGAGAGACGGAAAATGATGACGGAAAATCATTGCGTTCACTCGCTCGTTCACTCGTGGTGATTCACCGAATTACGCGTTTATGTTTATCGCCGTAAAAAAAAAAGTTAGCGCTCGCCCGCGTGTATTGATTTAACTTATTATTCGTCGTGGCGCAGTACGTGCCATCGTCCTCATTATTATTCCATCGTTTGTTTACCGACGAAATTCGCCAGCTCGCGACCGGTAATTTTATTCAATTCGCGCGCGCGCGCGCGCAAGCGACAATTAACGTCTGATTTTCGTCGCTTGTTTGCCACGATGTGCAAAAGTCGACATCGTCAATCATCATTGTATACATACGTATAGCATACAGGCTCGTATATATCGGGTGGTGTAAATTAATCTCACAAGTACGATGCAAAAAAATTATTTTCTTTTTCGTTGTTCTTCAACCACACTCGAGTAACAAGCGATATAAACGTGGCTTTCTTTTTTTTTTACGCGTCGCCGAAAAGTAAAGGAGTCGCGCCAAAATTTCGCTGAGTTTACACACACACACATACACTGCATAGGAAGTTAGCAGCCTTTGGAGCTTGGCCAGTCTCATTTCTTCGTAGATGCTGCAACTGCCGTGCGCGCGCGCGGTTACGCGACCGCTTACGTTCTTCTTCTCTCGCGTGTTGTGATTTACAACGGAGAAATGAAATCTCAGTTTCCGCGCGCTCTCATATACGTATACAACAACGCGGCGAAATGAAAGCTTTTTTTGATTCTTCGTCTTACGAAACTTTTTTCTTTGTTCCTTTTAAAAAGAAGTAGCGCGAATTTCATTCGAGAAAAGAGGGCTTGTGATTTTCGGGAGATTGAAGTCAATACAACAACAGAAGTAACAGCAACAACAACAACAACAACGAAAAAAATAAAACTCTCAACTTGTTTACGCGCGCCAGAGAACGCGGCGAGTACCTACTCGCCAAGTTTATATCCTCCGGAATTTTCGCCAAGAGATAAGAAAGTGAAGGTAAAACTCGAAATAACTTCTGCCGCGGGAGAGAGAGAGAGAGAGCAGCGCGAGTATTGACACTAATTTGTACTTTTAAAAGTTTATTTGCGAGAGCGAGCGAGTGAGGGGGCCTCAACTACGACAAAAAGAGAGAGAGAGAGAGAGAGAGAGAGAGAGAGAGAGAGAGAGAGAGAAGTGAGCATACACGCGTCAAAGCGAAGGGACAGAATAAAAAAAAAGACACATTATAAGAGAATTGGAATTAGCAAAGAGGACGAAAATACAAAGGGATGAGTCGAGAGTGCAGGGGTAGCCACATCAGAGAGAGGGAGAGAGAGAGAGAGAGAGAGAGAGAGAGAGAGAGAGAGAGAGAGAGAGAAACTTCGCACGCACAAGTAGTATTCTGATTCAATTGCGAGGCGTGCGCACACTGTGTGTGGCCTCATATCCGTGACTAGCTTTTGTCTACGTGATCTCCTCCCCCCCATGACTGCATTGCCACCGCCGCGCCGCTGTACGTGTATTCTCCTTCCCTTTAGCCCGCACGCACGCGGGATTTCGAATTAGCCGCAGCATGCTTATACCGCCTACTTTTCTTGCCGCGCCTCTATATAGCGGCTGCGAGTAATTGCCGCACTACGCTCGTGTCCTCGAAAAAGATTAAATAGGAGCCAACCCCTTATTCTCTCGCTTTGAGTCGTGTACTGAACGTGCGCTCGCTGGCAATTCATCGCTCTCGTGTGTGCGCAAAAAAATAATAAATTGCATCGCTGGTTTTCGATGGAAATTCGATAGTTAACCGAATTTTAATTGCTTTTACGAGATAGACTTTTCGAACTGCCAATTTGTAGTTGGCTGTTATTTGTTTTTTTTATTTTTTTATTTCGATATATAGAGAATTCGTATATTTTGTCTGATTACACACGCCCCATACTTGCGGTGTGCGGCCTTGTGCTCGGTACTATCCTCGGGTACGTGCGTGTGCGTATGTGTGTGTGTGTGAGTGTTATGGTAAGTACTAGAGCGAGAGAAACTGTTCGGTCCGACTAAACGATCACCTAACCGGCTTCTCTCGACCAACAATGACACTTGACCGTACCATTATGATAGACCTGTAGCTCATACGCGCTTGCCGTATCTTATAGAAGAAAACACGACTTTGAAAACGTGGAAAATCAAATATTTAATATTACGTCAGTTGAAAATCCATTGTTTTCATATTAAGCAACGTATATTATAGCAGCTATAGGCGAGTTCAACGAACTTCTACTTGGTTGATCTCGCAAAGTTCTGCCGCTCCCCTCGGTGTTATATACAAGCGGAAGTGACTGTGAAATTTGAGCTTTCCGCGAGGTCGACAGGAAAATCATCAGCAAAATGAATATTCCGCAAAGCTAAATTGTATACAGAGAGAAAGGAAGGAAGGGGGGAATTGTGACAGGTGGTGCGGCAGCGGTCGGTTTTGTCTAGAGTCAAACTCCACAACGTATGCCAAGCATTATGAGCAAAGCTTTCCGCTATGTACCGCACGCGGATGTGTATATACATATATACTTTCTTTGTTACCAATCTCGGTGTACGCAGTGGTAGTTGTAATAGTGGCAGTCCATTCTGTAATTGCGAATATCTCGCCGCTGCTGTACCGCGCGACGAAATGGCTTGGCTCTTTAGTCGAGAGTGGCGGCAATTAAACCAAAGTAATAGCAAAGTCAGTTTTGAAAGCTCGCGCGCGGCCATTACCCACTCAACGAAATTCGCTCGCGATGTGTGCTTACTGGTATATCCACGCGAATCCGAGTGATTTTTTGAAAGTGCTTTCGTTGCTGCTTATACGCGGAACTCATAGAGATCAATTTAATTTTGATTACCGCATCGAATTTACGTGCCAACAAAAGTGAGAGCAAGCGTAATTCTAAAGAGCTTTTTTCCACGAAAAAGGTAGTCAAATACATTTTCATGAATTGCGCGCGGTGAACCAAATAAGAGAGAGAGAGAGAGAAAGAGAAAGAGAGTGCCAAAAAAAAATGTTACCTGCAGTACCGGAAAGAGCTTTGCAAGTGTGTAGCACGTATCGGGCATATAAGAGAAAGTTCAACCCCGCTCACGCTAGAAAAAAGTGTCGTTCGAAGGTTTAAAAAAAATACCACACATCATAGGACGTGAAAAGTCCATTGCAAGATTAGAAATGCGCAATTATCGGCGAAGTAAAAAAAGAAAAGAAAAAGCTCGGAAACCGTTTATTGCGACGCATACTTGCGCAAAGTTACGTCGTATAGGTAGTATAAGTCGCCATCGCGTATACCGCGAATACTGCCTCCGGTCAAGTTAATATCGCTTCGGCAAACTGCACGGCAAACTTGAAAAGACGCAGCAGCACCAGCCGCGACGGTAGTGGAGAGAAATTTGCCAAGGCTATAATACGTTGCCCAACCCCCCTTCGTGCTCGCGGTATTACGCGTTCGCTATTCACGAACCTCCACGAGTCTCTCCCGGACGATACTACCTACTGGCTTCTGCTCCTTATGTCCTGCAGGCCGATCCTTGTGCCTGTTGACCCTATTTATAATGGCCGTAAGGCTTTGTTTGCACAGCACTCTGGGGATTATTGATTTTTATACTTCCGTTATGGAACTCTCTTATTCTCCACCCCCGTACTTTCAAAGCGGACTTCGTTTTTCTTTTCATCTTCATTTTCTTTTTCTTCTACGTTCTCGATGGTAAATCCTTTCGCTTTGAAAATTCATCGTATCCCATTGTCGCTGGAAATTTTATTCTAGCTTCGCGTGGTTTGATTCGTGAAATGGTTGAAAAAAAAATAATTGCTTTTAAAACCCGAACTATAGAATTTTAAAATCATTTTTCACGAGAAATTCCGATTTTTCTATTGTCCCCGCTTGTCACCGCTGATCCTCCATTAATGACCGTCATTACGACATCGCGTTGCATTATGAGGTTGGAAAACCAAAAAGTTTCGTAAATATAGGTCACGCAGTCAAAGTATCTTAGAAAGACAATAGTGCATCGGCTGCAACGGCAAAAAAAATTTTATCGATATTTCCATTAATGGTTCTAATTCGAGGTCCCGACGCAAAGTGTGAAATTTTTCGGTAAAAGCTTCGCGGGCTTCGAAAAAAACTGGAAACTCGCTGTAAAAAAGGTCAAAATTACAAAAGTTAGCAGCTCTCGCTGGTTCGAAGCTTAGTAGTAACAGTATAGCCCGCCGGTGGCCGCCGCTAAAAGAACCGGAATGGCACGAATATAAATCTTATTTAGGGTAGGTAGCTGCAACTTTTAATGACTGGCGCGTAAATCTTTGCTTTTTACGAGTACTTAATGGAATTCCGCTATAGATTGGGAGAAAGCTTGAAAGAAGAAGAAAAAATAAGTCAGAACGCAACGATAGAAATGAATTCCTCATTAACTCGATAGCCAAGGGAGAGAAATCTCTTAACGCTAAGCCACAGAATTATTGAGACGGCAACCGGCGCTCATTAATGCAAAAAGCTCTTCTCGCTATAAAGGCTAAGTAGTAAATCGTCGTTCTCTCTCTCTCTCTCTCTCTCTCTCTCTCTTTCTCCGTCGCGATCTGGGTCGTAGTCGCGAACAATGCTCGCTGTGATTGTAAGCTACCCGCGTACCCCTTTTGCGCTTGCCAGTAGTTCACACAAAACGTTGCTGATGAGGCTATGTGTGCGTGTTACTCACTCGAGGTAGAGAAGAGAGAGAGAGAGGAGAAAAAAAAGACACATAGAAGACGACGAGTTCGAAAGTTAGCCGCGAGAAAACTTAGCGAAAGAGTGTGTGTGAGAGAGAGGGAGGGGGGGGGGGGATACTCGTACCGAAAAGTTTTTTATCGAGGATAGACGCTTTGACGGATCGCTGAGTCAGGCGAGCAGCTCTCTCTCTCTCTCTCTCTCTCTCTCTCTCTCTCTCTCTCTCTCTCTCTCTCTCTCTCTTCTCGACGAAAGATGGCTTTTTAGTACTCGGCTGATCTCTTTATGATCGACTGCTTCCAATGTACTCACCTCCGTGGAAAAGAACCTTGTTATATTCGATTCGCGATTTTTCATTTCCAATTTCAAAAGACACTTTATTCTCTCTTTTATTATACTTGCAATGAAAATATTATTCGTGAAACTATCTAACCAGCACTCGCAGATAACAAATAACTAACCATCAAAGCCGCTCGAAGTTACTCACAGACACGCATACAAAGAGAGAGAGAGAGAGAGAGAGAGAGAGAGAGAGAGAGAGAGAGAGAGAGAGAGTGAGGGAGAGATGGGAATCGGCAAGCAAACGTTTACTTTGCCGCGTTCCAGCTAGGCTCATATTCAGCTCGTATATGTGTGTATGTGGGCGCTATATGTACCAATGCGATTCATACACCGCAATCCGATTTCTCGCGGCGGCGATGTATCCATTGTTAACTTCCTCGAGCTTTGCTCTCTTACAATAGCTATTCTTCGTCGTTTAATCGATGGCTACCACCAGCAGTTGCTGAGGTTCAATAACACACCAATCGAAAAAAAACGAACTTTCTTTCGTAACGACATTGAACGTCGAAAAGAACTATAATTATCACGCTATATGTATACATAATCAACATCGCTCTTTGCTCGCGACGCTCGATGCAAAGAGCAAGAGAAGCTATATTTTGCGAGGGGGTTGGTTGCGCAGCGAGAATGAAACATTCAGTCGGTAAATGCGAAAAAGCCGAGTTAAGCTAGCTCGGAGCTTCAACTTCATCTACATTCATAATTGCTGCTTTTGACGCACGGCAAGCGAGCGCTTCATTCTCTCTCACTCTCTTTATATAGTTCAAAGCATAATAAATCTCTCAAAGGTTCGCTTTGTCGCGCTCTCTCGCTCGCCATATATTTATAAGTGCACGCTTGGTCGGCAGAATTTAGAAGCTCGCTACGCGATAAATTAGCGTAGAGAGAGAAAGAAAAAAAAAGAGAAATAAATCAAACGACAACGACGACGAGGAGGACGACGAAGCGCATAGAGCTTTGATATATATGTATATATACGGGTGAGCCAAGCTCTATCGACTTTCTCTACAGCGAATTCGGGAATACACTCGAGGCTATGCTCGAGCACGAGCCTTGCATAGCAATACACGGGGCGCGAGCTTCGTGAAATTTTTGCGTTTATATAGCTCCAATAAAGCCGATGCTCGTATTCATGAGGCACACGCTGCTACTATTGCTGCTCTGTATCGCTTGAATTTACAGCTGAAAAATCGTAAATAATCATTGCATACATAGACGACGTTTTTCTTTTTACGATGATTTTTTTTCAAGTCTATACGGCGTAGACTTAATTATTATATAATGTTGAATAGTTTTTTTTTTCTTTCTCTCTCCTTGGAATTCTTCCGTACAGGGCGCTTGTTATGCCAGTCAGTTAATAGCCGGTGTTAGTCTAGAGATAAGAGGGCTGAAGAGAAAGAGAAAAGGCTCGTTGCCTGCGGCTCGACCTCGTTCAAACCAACCCCACTCCTCTACCAGCTCGCGCTTTCATTCGGCTTGCAACACCAGCCTCTCTCTCTTTCCTCTCTACGTGCCATTATTTTCATTTCTCGTATTCTCCACGTGACTCGGCGCGCGTTCAAGGCAGAAAGAGAGAGAAAAAAAAGTCATAGACCGAGAGAAAATTGTCTATTGTTACGAGCCACATGCAAACTGTCGGCTTACTCGTGTAAAGCTCTCCCTTGGAATCTCTCAGCTTATGATTTCTGATGATCGTTTGTTTTGTTGGTTTCCTTGCGATTTTTGAAAGAGAGAGAGAGAGAGAGAGAGAGAGAGAGAGAGAGAAATTGAAAAGAACGGTCGAACGTATTTTTATATTATTCATGCGAGTGGCTGACTTTATATTGACTCGAACTACTCGCGGATAGATAAATATTCTCGTAAAACTTTCATGTATACGATGGCGCTGAGCGGTGGCGGCTGCGACATCGATCCCATTTTTCGAAAAGTGAATTTTAATCTTTCGCATTTTTCACGAAGATTTTACGTCAATTTAACGATCGTTTATAAAAATCTTCGTCGCTGCACGATAGGACATTTTCTAATTATCTCGAGCGCGGATCTAAACGCGCGCACACAGAGTGAAAATTCGAAAAGTCAACTGACTGACAATCTTCAGAAGTTGACTCGTCTAAAATGAGCTAGACTAAGATTCAATTATAATCCTTAAAGCTTATACGTGTCAAATCTCTAGAATTTCTCTCGGGGCGAAATTCGCCCAGTCGCCCGCCGACTCGCTCGAGCAGAATTTGTTCGAGTTAAATTGGAAATGAAATAAGCCGAGAGTCTCCACGTATTCCAGCGCGCGCGCCCGCGCGAGTAAATCTCGCGTGTATTCGAAACAACTTCTCTTCTACAAAGTGAAGCAAAAGAAAAAAAGAGAAAGAGAAGAATGAAAAGAAAAGAACGTCCACTACGTTTGCTCGCCATGATAAAGCAGAAAAAGAGAAAGAAAGAATGGAGGGGATGGGTTAGTTGCAGCAGCAGCATGCAAAAGGCATTATCGGTCCGGCCAAGTTTCGGGCAGCCCAGAGAGAGAGAGAGAGAGAGAGAGAGAGAGACAGAGAGAGAGAGAGAGGGAGAGAGGATAGATTCTCGCTTCACTATCTATCGCGCGGAAGAGGGAGTTTCGTAGGACTATAAATTTGCCGGCGGGACAAATATTTTTCGGATAAATCGCCCGGAAGATATCTTGATACTTTTGCGCATACGAAAGAGAGAGAGAGAGAGAGATGCATAAGTACCGAATCCGTCTTTTGAGTAAGATCTGCCTAACGCAAGAGAGTACCATATTCGCAACCAAGTCGAGCTCGTAAATCTGACGCCCTTCGATTATTCTTAGGGCTTGTGTGTGCACCAGCCCACAGCCCCGTGCAAAGTTGCTCTCTCACTCTCTCTCTCCATTCCTTTCTCCCGCAAAGGATACGTGCAGGCCATTCCACGTGAGCAATGGGCGTCTTGAAAACTCTCTCTCCTCCCTTTACTCCAGAAGCTCCGCGCAAACCAATGAATAAAGCGATAAGCCTAATTCCTTTATTGCCTCGTATTTACGAGGCGGCTGCAGCAGTCTGCGCAGTTCGACATTGTCGACAAAATCATTGCCCCGAGACCGAGCAATCTTTGCCCCTCCCTAGAATTTCATTCGTTCGAGTGCATTCCGATGCACTCTTTTTTTTCTCCTTTTTTTATTGCTATAAAGTCCGATCGAGCACTGCTGGGGATTCCGTGATTTGATGAAATGTTGCCACGGGAAATTCGCGCGCGCGTTCGACGCGCAGCCTTTCGCGTACGGATCAAATAAAATAGCAGACGAAATTACTTTTTTTTTTCTTCTTCTTCTTCCCTCCTCTGTGTCACATAAAACTTGCAATTTTATTCAAAAATGTCGGGGTGAGCTCTCTCTCTTGCGCGCGCGCGCGGGCGGGCGTGGAGATTCGATTCGAAACTTCGGAGCAAAAAAGGAAAAAAAAAAGAATAGATTTATACCTGTTTCCGTGGTACGTCAAAGTTTCTCGGAATATGATCGAGTCTCTCGATGGATTTTCAATGTTATTCTCAACAATCGCGCGGCGTTGAGTTTCACACGCGATACGTTATTCTTTTGATTAGGATAATACGCGCAAATTTTTTCCTGCGCTTCGTACGAAAAAGAAAATCTAATTTTTCCTCATTTATTTTTCTCCTCGAGATTACTCGTTCTATATTCCAACCGAGACATTCGTCTTTCATGAAGGCATTACTATGCTCAACGTGACTCCTAATAACTTCTGAATATTTAACTTTGCGGAGGAAAGATAAGGAGGCAGGAGAAAAAAAAAGAGAAGAACGAGGCTTGGAATTACACCCTTGGCGAATTTTACGCTGTTGTATGAAAGCCCGGTTAATATTATGAAAAAAAAGAAGGAAAAACAGCATCATCGGAATTCTTTTGTCTGTGCAAAGCATACTCGCGCACGAGAGAGAAAGAGAGAGAGGCCTTTGTCCGAGCACTCGATTGGAAAAAGCCGTTAAATGAGGGGGTCAGCAAAGCGAAAAGTTGCTGCTAGCACGGGAAATTGGGTGAGCTGTTGCCTCGCTATACTATATAGCCCTCCATCCCTCTTGGTCTCGCGACTCGAAGAGAGGACAATAAGGCTTCACGATGAGCCATCGAGTCGAGTGGCCAAGCTAAGGCACACAGGACAAAAGGAAAATGCTGCTTGTCGGGGCTTGATGAAAAATCTTATGAATTTTCCCGGCGACTCGTCAAAGTCCGTTTACTTGAAAAAAGAAGAAGGGATATCGATTAACAATTTGCCGCTGAGGACTTTGAAGGATCGATAGTAGAAAGGAAGAAAGAGGGAGAGCGATTGCCTTGCATATAAAACAGCAATTCGTTTTTCATGTTGGCGCGTGTATGTGTGTGCGTGCGTATGTGTGTGTGTGTGTATGTGTGTGTGTCTGTCTCTAGCCGATCGTAATCTAAACCAAACAATCGGATGAGCATCGGCCAGTATAAAATGCCTCTTCAATCCAATATTCTTCGAGTGATTCTCCTCGTAAAGCGGATATTTCTCCGCGCTTTTATTAGCCGTTGACTGTGCACGCGTCCCTTGGGCTGACTGCTACTGTCACTTTTTTCCTCTTTTTATTAATTTACAGTCACCGAGGCCCATGAAAATTATTTTATTTATATGTATATGGCCCTAAAGTAGGCGTCGACGAGGTGGAAATATTGAGTTTGATATATTGAGGCACTTTTTTTTTAATTATATTGTTATCCGATACTTGAGTAATGCAATGACAAGGGTATAGTAACAATTTATAATGAATCACATTTTTATATAATTTTTTAATGAAATAAAATTATACATAATTATTAGTAAACATTAATTATTCGTAAATCAAAGGTTGATTGTTAATTTGAACTTGATTGAGAATTGAATATTGGTTTGTAATTAATTCCTATTTGGCTTCAGCACAAAGCAGGACTGAAAATTTTAATTAATTTTGCCGATTTTACTTGATTACCCGAATTCATTACTAAATTTTCCGCTGAAATTAACAAAAGTACAAAATAACACATAAATGCAATTTAACGTATAATTGAAATTATCTGCAAAGTCTTTACATGATTTACTGAATGTCAATGAAAATTTGTTTGATCTCGATTTAATTTATCACCGAAACGAACAAAAGCACATTAAAACATATAGTACGCATTGTGCTTGTTTACAAAAAAACTTCGGTCCTCGCACATATCAACGCAACAAAAAAAACAGCATTCAAAAAAAAGGAGCGAAAACAGAGCTAGTGAGCGCAGTCGACATAGTTAGATAAGGTCATTAAGTTTGATGGTGTATCGATAAAAAAAGAGACGTTTGTGTGCTCTATCCCCTACCTCTCTTTATACAGCTAGCGCCCGAGTTAGCAGCAACCAGAGCGAGGAGTTGGAGGCGGAACTGCAGCCTTACTCGGCCGCCAGTTAGCGATAATTGTCGAGCGAGAGAGATTCTCCACTATGCCTGTGGAAACGGCCAGCGGCATCGACATCTGTGCCAGTCAGTCCAGTCAGGTAACACCAACTTTCCCACCCTGGCATTTACACTTCTATAGATCGTCCTGAAATATTATATTTTAAACGAGGTCACTCCCTTCTATACGAGAGTAAATCACTGTTCGAAATGTTATTTTTTATTTCAAAAAACCATGTATCAAATGATAGAGACGGGGATTAAACCGACGAGGAATTCCAATGCGGAAAATTTTCCATTGACACACATACACACACACACACACACACACACACACACACAAATAGAATGCCGCGGTCGTCGAATTATTTGGCTTCATTAAATGCTTCCATGATCATCTGCGCCAACACTGAATAATTATTCGGCCATAAATAACTGAAATAGCGAATCGATGAATTACGAAAATGATTTTTCCCGCCACTATTCAGTGATTATAACCATAAGAAAAGCACAACTATTTGTAAAAAATATTCTTTCTCTTTAATTTGCTCACCTTTAAAACACACAGCTTGCAAAAATACCACGAGATTTTTCCACGAACTCTTTCTCTCTTTTATTTTTTTCATTCACGCGTAGGCACGTTCTCGCTTTAGAATACGCGACGAGATATGCGTCTCGTGAATCGGCTCGTTCAATTATCCGCAGTCGCGGGTAGACAGGTGGAATGCAATTTAGCGATTGGCTAAAGGAGGAGAGAGAGAGAGAGCATAAAGCGCGCAGCCATCGTGAAGCGAAGTGCGACATTACGCGCGGAAACTACGCGCCACG
>JAWWMK010024126.1:2077-16454 GCA_035047105.1 Galeopsomyia nigrocyanea
GTAAATAATATAACTTACTAATGATTCTGTACAATGTGTCTCGTTAGAATGAAAAATATTAAACATTTTATAGCTCTATGAAGGTATAGCTTTTTTGTTATAGAAATTATCTTGAATAGAGTGTAAATAATATAACTTACTAATGATTCTGTACAATGTGTCTCGTTAGAATGAAAAATATTAAACATTTTATAGCTCTTTGAAGGTATAGCTGCATTCATTATAAATCTAAGTTTTCTATTAAATATCTGTACTCGCGCTTTAAACAAAATTGTAAAACGTGGTTTTATCTCAGCGAATTCGATAATAGTAGTTACAATTTATCTACAGACTGTTATTTAAAAAATATGTCGCTCCTTACACAACAATTGAACTGACATATGGTATTTTATTAAATTAAATCAAATCCAACGCTTTTCCAGAATTTTTTGTCCGCGAAATTGTCAGTCTTGCGCAAGCTATATTTGTCCGGGCCAGCGATTTCCAAGTACGAGAATTCAGGACTATTCGGATCAACTTTGGGCAGCTCAGCTCCGGGTAAAATTGGTTTTCTGAAAAAAAAATTTAAATTCTGGTCAGCTAAACGTTAAATATATTTCTGTCTATTTCGCATATAACTGACCCCGTCTTGGCAGCATTGACCCAAAAGTCGAGCATAATATTCATCATATTTTTATCTTCTTCGGTTGTGGTTGGATCGATGTACTTATTTTCAAGAATTAGGAAAATGTCATCCAAGTGACTAACACCTGCAAAGCAAAAAAAATGTTCCTCGTTGAATTAATTTCAATTTATTTCAAAGATTCTTTTAGGAGATATTACCGAAATTGAACTTGGTGCCAGACAAGAAGTCCGTTTCACTCTGGGCTCCTCGATAGCTGTAATAGTAAGTATAGACAGGTTTCGTGTTAGCCTTAGCTTGCAATCTAACGGATTTTTCCAGAACTATATGGAAGGCTTCGTGAGTTTTCATGTACAGCAAACCCATAATGGTTTTCTTGTCCTTCTTGAATGGCTCTAGATTGCCAACATAATGTTGTCTAGCCGCACGAGCAATTTCTGCATGTTTATCCAGAGGCAAAGTCTTGTTATACATGAGAGTGAAGGGAGTCAGATATTCCCAATTTTTGTCGGTGTAGTTCAATTTGGCAGGATTGAAAGCAACACCTTCAAATAAAATCGACCACCAACATTAAAGAAGTTGATCATTGGAATAAATTGAGCGAGAAAAAAAACTTACTCGATATGGTGGATCCACCTTCTTCACTGACCACACCGCTGGTCCATGGTGCGTCATAGATGTCGCCACTCTTCAGAATTTCCTCGGGAGATTTGTTGATGAAGTAGCCGTCGTCAATTTTCTCAGCAACAGGTATGAAAAGTGGGTAGTAATAATTCAAATTGGTGGTTTGTCTCTGAAAAGAAACAGCGCAAAATTTAAATCACAATATCTCGATAAAAATCTGTAATTTTAACGTACCAGTATTTCTTTAGTGCCTTCGGCTAGAGCTTGTGCAGGTAACTTCTTCAGGCAGTCAACCATCTTCTCAGAGCTCTCCGTGGTACAGCCAACAGTGGCAGCCAATCTCTTGGTATTTTCCATGGGTTTAGGATCGAAAGACCAAGGTGACAAAGCAGTGCCACTGAATGATATCCCATTTTTGAACAAACCGGAGCTCATTTTTGAAAGGTAATGGAAATGTACACTACTGGCACCAGCACTGGCACCGAATAAACTGATCTGGTTGGGATTGCCACCGAAAGCAGCAATGTTATTGACTACCCATCTTATAGCCAGGTTTTGATCTTTCAAGGCCATGTTACCAGATACAACGCTGTCTTCAGTACTGAGGAATCCAAATAGACCCAGACGGTAATTGAACGTTACAAATATCACGTCACGATCCATGATGTATCTTGCTTTGGTGTAGGTACCAGCGCCTCGCTGAAATGCTCCTTCGTGGAACCAAATGATCACCGGAAGTGGCGCAGGATCTTTTTGCTCCAGCAGAGGCACGTAAACATTCATGAACAGACAATCCTCTACTCCTTCGATAATCCTCGTCTGATAGTCGTATTGGATGCATTTATTTGGCTCTTGCGTCGCGCGAACAACTTCATGTCGACGTTTGGTGATTGGTTGCGGAGGCTGGGGTAAGGATATTTTGTTAAAGAATTTCAGTATGTTTTGTATAAAGAATTATTTTTTACCTTGAAACGTAGGTCGCCCACTGGTGGTTCGGCGTATGGGATACCTTCGAATATTTTGTATGGTCTTCCGGCGTAGGAGACATTCCATCGACCTCTTATTTTTTGAAATTCAGTGTCGACTAATGGGCCGTAAGTTGGAGCAGCTGAGATTTGAATAATTGCCCAGAAGGCGAAAAATATCGCGACGAGTGTTTCCTTCTCCATTTTCCTATTGACACGCGTCTCGGAAAGCAGTAAGAGATTACAAGTATGAATGAGCTCTTAGAATCCGGACGTCTCTTTTATATGCTAGTGGGTCATATTTTGCTTATGATGTACAAGTACGTAAGATAAATCTGTACATATAGCTCATTAACGCGAGATAAGGCTGCTTCGCTGGATAAACTCTTCTTGTATCTATTTTGAAATTTTTTTCTCGCGAAAGTAGCTTTGTTTTGGTTTCATTGGATAAATTATTATTGATGGAAACTCTCTATGCTGTAGAATTTTTACATAAAGATATTATGTAAAATTATCAATCATGAAGTTCGCCAAGCGCCTGCACGCACGACTATTAATCAGAATATGCGTCAATGTCATAAGAATTCTTATGACATTGTCGTGCATTCTCATTAATAGTCGTATGTGCACGCGCTTGGCGAACTTCATGATTGATAATGCAAATTTTACAGCCAAACACAGTAATTATGTTCTCAGTCGTTGCGGAAACAGGGAAAACAGTTGCAAATATTGTTTATGAAAATTTTGAAGTTGTTAGGCTCGTGGAATTATAAACCGTTTAGAGGAAACGAACAGAACTTTTTTTCAATGCTTAAGACACGTGACTGAATATTATATATCCGAATTTTGAAAATTTAAATTATTTTAATCAATTTATTTAATATGCATACAATTACTCGAAGTTGTTTGAGAAAAAAGAAAAATCAAGTGAAGGTCATCAGTGGAAAACAAGATATAGGTTGAATGAGAACTAACTCATAGTATTTATTTGGAGCAGAATTTTATTAACGCGAGGTCAACCTAATTAACCGAGGTTGACCTCGTGTTAATAAAATTCTGCTCCAAATAGATACTATGAGTTAATTCTCATTCAACCAATAAGTAGTGATATTTTGTTAAGATAAGATGATTAACTCGGTTGGAAAAAATACAAACTAATTTTCAAAATATCATATAGTTTATTATAGTATCAATTTTTATAAAAAGCATAGGTTTTTCAAACTATTTCAAAAAGTCAACAACATCATAAGTATTCATTACAATTAATAATGTATCAGTATCAGAAGTTTCGCTAAAATATAAAAATGGCGAGGTCCAAGTTCATAGCAACGTTTTTAATTTAGCTTTGAAAAGAAATTTAAATGTTTCATCGATCGAAAACAAAGTTGCATAAAGTACTTAAGTTCTAGAAGAATTTTAAATGTGCACAATCAAAAGGCGTTAGATACACAGTTTTCATTCATAAAATAGAACTATACGTTCGTCTTGGCAAAACAGTTGGAATTGCCGTTTTGTTGCAGAATGTATTAGAAGAACAAAGCTTTTGACATAACTTTGTAATTATAAAGAAGAAAAATTTTAGTGCGTTAGGATGAAACTGACAACTGCACCATAGAATCATACTTTAGTCAAATAAAAAAAATATTCATGCTAATTAAGACTCGCGCCCTTAAAAGACTGTCGTCGACTTGGTGTTGTTATTCGGTCGGACAAATTTATCAGGCTACAGTCTTTTGCAAAAATGTCTGAACGGAAATTAAGATCAATAAGCTTATTCACATGTGCAGTCTTGGCGGCTGATCAAGCTGTACAAACAATCTTCAAGCCAAATCCATCAAAGTTGTCTCACTGAAAATGACAGTTGAACACAAAAACGATGCGAACAACCGGCGAGTCAAGATGAAAAAGCTACGTCCATACTCTTTTCCTCCTATCGATTCTCGCAAAAATAGAAAGCAAAGAGTAACAACCCTTGCTAGCAAGTGTACTGAACTCCAGCGAAGGCTGTGCGTAAATTCTATTTTCATTCGGAGGGGTTCGCAACCCTCCTCACTTCCGCCTAAGCTATTCCATTATTTTTTTTCTCTTCCATTGTTGCAGGTACGTTTCGCTAGAGGAAAAAAGGCTTACAGTATGTAATCATCGAGAAGCTACTGTAAGAGTCAAAATTGCAGCTTACGTGTCGAATGGACAAAGGGATAGAAGCACCACGTCAGTACTACACCACCACGGAGCAAGAGTTATTTTCAGGTTTTTTTTTTCACTGCGAGAACAAAGGGAAGAGATCTACCACCCCGAGAGCGGTTAGACTTACAGTAGGCGGATACAACGTTTGTGCGTATATTTTTTTCCATTGTAGCGGGCAACGGGTTGGTAGATAATGACCGGTTGCTTTATTGCTTTTTCTTTCATCCGCGCGAGGAAGAGAGGTTGATGTACGGCGTAATGACGGGGGAGTAGATTTTCCTCGCGTTCGATGCTTTTATTTTTATATGGCAACACGTCAGCCAAACGAACGATCAATATCGGGTACGCGTATGTTTGTACCTTAGAGGTAAAGTTTTGAAGAGCAAAAAGTTATCTCGAATTGTTTGTTGGTTTGAAATATTTGATGTATGTAATTCGAAAAAATTATTATAGATTATAAATATAAGATAATAGTAAATATTATACGACGATACTCATTAACATGAACTTATTTTTTAGAATCTACTTGATGATGTATAGATTTTCACTTGGTAGTCCAGTATACGTCCAAAGCCGCTTCTCCAAGGATCCAACTTCCTGCCATTTATTTCTTATCATTGATGGGACTTCGTCGATTTTCGAAGTGCAGTGTATGGCACCTTTTATCTACAAATAACATGTTAACTGAATTAAATATTACCATGCACAGAATCGACTTATATGGGATATATACGAGTCGTACAGTTGTGAGCGGTGATTAAGCTGATAAGTTCTAAGAATAGTTTATGACAATACCTGTTGCGCACGAGCTTGTCACTGTAGGTATAGTGTCTTTAAGCAACTGGTAGTTTAACTTCGATAATCTATGCTATACTCCATTATGTGTGATGATGACAATTTTATCAAACGTAATTTAACATTTACCCATCAAGATCACGAATTTCAACATGGATGGAAAGACTTTATTTTCAAAATGAGCGAGGTCTATAAGCTATTATATCGTTATGCAAGCTATTAATTACTTTTAGAGAAATAACGCTATCGTACACGTTATTTACACTAATTATTTTTTCACGTTAATAACCTCAAAGTAGCAATGTCGGTGTAGTTTTCGAGGTTAGAAAGAAGAATGATACGATTGTTCTTCACTGAAGCGTCGTAATTACATGAGAGTCTACCCGACATGACATTTTTCACGTAATATAGTATCAAAATGGACTCACTCAAAATTCACTCGTGTGTTTTTTTTTTCATAGCAAAACACTAATATTTGAAGATTTATTCGGCAGCAATTTGATTGTTTAGCAAGAATATTTGTTTATCTTCATTTTTGAACTCTAAATTCCATCTCACGTTTATTACTGTACAAACATCCCTCGTCCGAGATTGCGCACAGAGCAGACGCCGTGTATAGAGACTGTCAGTGCGATAGAACAGTGTAACGAATGCTAGCGATTATAATTGCTAGCAGTTAATTACCTGTAATAAGTAGCTACTGCTAAATGCATCCCATGAGAACACAGGTGGAAAGAAAGGTGGGGGAACTTTCGCATTTGCACGCTCGACGCAGCTCTGCAGTCTGCAAAATGAATCCGAACTGATATGACTCGAAAGCTCGATGTACGATGTTCGTACTTGCCGAGTGTTTTACAATGTTCAGTTTCGTGGGTGTATGGAGACCAATCGACTGGGACAACGCTCGTGTCAAAACAAACTTCTATTTCGTTTATACAGTTCTGGCGACAATCCTCGTTTACTCTCTTACCATATCCGAGTTTATGGGTGCACTGTTGCTCACCGACAGTCTCGAAGCTTTCACGGATATTTCGTTTTTACTCATATCTACGATTAGTGTGTGCTGCAAGCTCGCTAGTATTATTTTGAGGAGGCAGAAGGTTATTCATCTGGCGGAGATGTTACTTGAGAGGCAATGTTTGCCGAGGAATACTGCCGAATTAGAGATTCTACGGAGGTTCGACAAGATTGCCAGGTTTGATCTTTATGCTTTTGTGACAGTTCATTTGTTCCATTCTTGATTGAAATAACTTTTATTCCCTACTTGTGACAATAAATTTAAAGATTCTTTAATTTAGCTTCGTGCGAAATTTTAAGAAACTTTTATGGTATAAGCGAGTGAAAAAACCTATTTAAAAAGAAAGTGTGTACAAATTAAAACTAGATACTTGACCATCTCGTGCTTCGTTCTCGCTGAGATGACGGTAAGCGTGATGTCAACGGGTCCATTGCTGATCAACCGTGAAAATCAAACACTGCCATTCAAATCTTGGCTGCCGTATACAATCACATCGCCATCGAGATTTTGGCTGTCGTACGTCCACCAGATTACCGCGATATTCACTTGTGCTACCATCAACGTCGCGCACGATTCCCTTATCTGTGGTTTCATGATTCAAGCTTGCTCGCAAATTGAATTGCTGAACTGGAGGCTCCTCGAACTGTCGCAAGTTGCTAAAATTGTTCGGAATAATCGATTTTCCGAAGCGACGGTCAGGCGAATCGAAGCGAAAATCATTTCCAAGCATATTCGGCATCATATGCATATTTACAAGTGAGTGGTTTCCTGTGTACGGAAACATCAATTATTAATTGCTGTTTATAATGCACTTATACATTTTTTCATTTCTTCGTCTCAATTCCTCTACTTCATGTCATAAGGGCTAATTTGAAAATATGCATACATGAAAAAATTTCTGTATAAACTTACAGATTCGCCGAAAATATAAACGTCATATTTTCACCAATAATAGTAATGCAATTCTGTATGAGTTCCATCGTATTGTCATTAAGCGTCTACCAATTATCAGTCAGTAGCAATAACGGCATACAATTTGTCACAATGGTACTCTATCTGTGCTGCATGCTCGTGCAATTTTTCATGTACTGTTGGTTTGGCAATGAAGTCACTCTCAAGGTATTCACATAAATGATTTCAATTTTACAACGAGATCAGATGTATAGGCTCATGCGTGTGTATAATTCGGCAGAGTTTAGATTTTGGGCAGGCAGTTTACGACATAGATTGGACAGATCTGCGAGTACAGACAAGTAAAGATCTTGTGATAATGATGCTTCGAGCTAAACGACCTATTGTCATGTCTTGCGGAGCTATGATCACATTGTCTATCAAGTCCTTTGTTACCGTAAGTGATACGTGCTTAAAAAAAGGAACCACGGGCTCATTTTTTTTTAATCTTCAGTCGTAACATTTATTTCAGATAATAAAAGCTTCGTACTCGGCGTTCAACGTTCTACAGAGATCGTCGCACTAATGTCTGTGCAAACTTGAATTCGAGTGACTTGAAAACATACGTATTAAGACTGCGACTGTGAAGTGTAAACTCATGATAAAAAATTTTTTGGTAATTTATAGAAACATATTGTACGTGAGAATATATTTATATAATAACAATTAAGCAATGATGAAAAGTTTTTTTGTTTTAACAAAAAAAAATGTTGAAGTATTTTATTAGTGTCTATTGAAGTATATAAAAAGTATTATAACGTAGCATGTAAGGCCTTATTGCATTAATATATTTTATATAATGTCATAATGTATTATGATTATGATTATGTCCCAAAAAATACAAATCTAACTCATTGTAAATTTTAATAGAATGCAGTAATATAACGTGGCATATGAGTTCTTACTGCAGCAATATTTCATCTCAATGCCTAATTATAATCGATTTTTATAATTTACTAAAATATATATTATTATATTGTTTGTCATCGTGTCGTAATTATATATCTTTGGAAGAAGTTCAATATTCTGATCTATTCATACGAAAGAGAAAATGAGATCATTTCTGGAAAAATGTTGTTATCAATGTTATTGGAAATACAGATAGCATTGCTTTTTAAAGTTTCAAGTCAATGTTATTCAGAAGTCAATCGATGTAACAAAATACCGTATGAGGATGGAAATAACTATATTTCAAATAAAAAATGTTCAATCAACGATAAAATCATGAAAGATAAGTACAAAATTAAGGAAAGAAATTTTTATTAATTTATTAATTTCTTTTTGAAAAGTACCTACAGTTCTACTGACGATGTAAATTTTTAATTTTTCTAATATTTTACCAAGGTTTCTTATTCAGCTTATAATGTTCTTCAGTAGCTCAAGTGAAACATTTATTCGCAATTTTGCAAACTACGCCGAAATAGATGTATATTTATATATATTTTTCCAAGGAAATGTTGTGTAAAATGGAGTTTTATGGATGGTTATACATGTGTATTGTTTTTAACGTGAGTGTTGGTAACAACTTTCTGTAATCTCGTATTTCTGTATTTATATCACGATATTTTATGCATAAATGTCGTAATAATAAAATTTATGAATATATATCGATATAAAAAATAGATAAAATGTTAAGATTCTATGCTTTAACTATATATAAAAACGAACAAAAAACAAGACTTACGCACGATGCTACTAACAGACCTGAAATCCTGTTCAAGTGGTATCCAACCTTCTCGTAAACATACTTGAACCGTCCACTAGAAGTATTGACGCTATTTTCAATATACGAAAAGGTGACCTTCTTGAGTCACTCGATGTATTTCAACAGTAACTGCCTCGTAGCCATCAAGGTACCTCGATCAAAATCAGTCATGGGCCTACTATTATTCCACTTTGACGTACTTGTGATTTTGGGAATCTGGTGTCCATCACACTGGTCCATCTTAAATAAGATTGTTTACAAAGCCTATTCGCTGCTCGTCGTTATCGCAATATTCAGCGTCAGTAGTTTTCAATGGGCAAATCTATTTCTGAAAAGTCACGATTTCAAAAGTTTCAATGACACGTTCTTCATAGTCTTGTCATTAACGATTGGTTGCTTTAAAGCTTCGTGCTTCTTGATACACCACGACAAACTTGTCGATCTGTCGAAGATGTTTGACAAAACTTGTTGCGATGCTCGGGATGACTTTGAAACGAACGTGAGAAGAAAACACGACAGATTGTGCAGGTATGTATGGGAGATTTCATTCTTCTTCTTTGATCGGTATTCCATAATTAAAAAAGTTTTGTTCTAGAAGAGCTGCCGTAGTTATACTAATTGTAGTTCAATTGGCAGTCGCATGCTTCGTATCAATTCCGCTATTCAGCGGTGACGAGTTGCCTTACAAAGTACTTCTACCCTACGATATCACGAATCGAGTCATTTATTGCTTGACGTACGCTCATCAAACGTTCGTTGCGATCTATGTGACCGGCATAACGATCACTTGTAATCTCGTGATTACTGGTTTTATGCTACATCTATGCGGTCAACATCAGATTCTGAAGCATCGTCTTCGACAATTGCCGAGCAAAGTCATCGAAGCTGATGTATCGGAAACTGCCGCGATTGAGAAACAGTTGCTGAAGGAAATTGTACAACATCATGTTCACATATACAAGTAAGATGCTATGAAGTATTGATAAAGTACTGTGCATTATTGAAATTAAACCCAAAATTAGAAAAAAAATTTGAAATATTTGAATAATAAGAAATTTTTGATACGTATTTTTGTATAGTGTGTTGTGGTAAATGTTTTTGTACTGTGATTTTTTGCAGCATAGCCAAGGAAATAGCGGCAACATTTAGTGTTATTACAGTTGGACAATTTTACGTTAGTGCGTTGGACATTTGTTTGAGTGTCTATCAGTTATCAACGAGAACGAGAACCGTAATCGAAGGCGTCACTTACTCCATATATATCGTTTGCATGCTCGGAGAGCTATTCTTCATTTGTTATTTTGGCAATGAAGTCGCTTTACAGGTAATACCGAGTTCGATATGATATGTCATAATATCAATTTAAAATCTTATTTTATTTCTGGCAGAGTAAAAGCTTGAGTAGCGTGATGTTTGGTATTGATTGGACGGTATTGTCCGTGGAATTTAGAAAAAATTTGACAATCATGATTCTTCGATCGTCGAAACCAATAAAAATAGCAACCGGTAATTTTGTGCGCCTCTCGCTCGAGTCATTCGTTAAGGTATCTAAGACCCCTATTATCACTTGAATATTGTTAAATCTTTTAAAAAAAAGTCACTAATTTTTATAGGTTCTAAAAACTTCGTACTCGGGATTCAACGTTTTAAACTCGTCTGCATGATGCGGTACGAGAGTAGAAGATTGAAAATATTTGTTTATTGCTTTTGTGATAGTAACATGAAAATAAAATTCTTATAATATGTAAATGTTACAATGCACTCTCATCATGCACACCATGTGAAAGTATGATTTGAAACAATTTCTGCATAACATGAGTGTTGTAAAATTTAGAACTGTTGTGCGACAAATCTACATCGGCCGTGATTGCTCAAAAATGTATATTCAGTTTTTAATGAATCCAAATTATGTTGTTCTTCGATATTCAATCTTTTACTTACATTCTCATTATTTTACCAACTTGAGCCAGTTAAAACTAAAGCAGCGGGTATTACGACGGAGTTACTTTGACTGATTCGAAAAAAAAAACTGCCGCACAGCACCGGCTATCACCGATAAACTGTATGTTACGGCATCATAAAACATTACAACGATCCGAGAAAAGCTCATAAAAAATGCAAAATAAAAATTACATGGTAACGCCACGAGCGGCAATCCCCCCAATGCAACGCTTAGTCAGTTATCAATTCGATACCGACGAGGTAACTCATGGCAACGACAATACTACCTTTGCACTTTGGCGCGCTCACGTTGTTGAGCGTTTGGTGTCCAAGGCATTGGTCCTCTATAAAACGGTTCATCTACCGAATCTACTCGATAATCATGTTCAGTTCGTTACTCACTTTAAACAGCTTCCAAGTGGCCAAAATGTTTTTCGTCAAGTCGGAAAACTTCAGCGAATTCAATGATGCTTTTACGTTTTATCTGGCATTACAAGCAGCTGTTGTAAAGGCCGGTTCTTATTTGTTTAACCGAAATAAGATGGACCAGTTAATCGGCATGTTCGAAGAGGATTGTTGCTTGGCACGAGATGAATTCGAGAAAAACATTCGCAAGGCCTGTGAAGATAAATTCAAGTTAGTGTTATGTTTATTGAATAGTTTTTTTTCATATAGCTTATGAGGAAAAAATGGACAAATTGACAGGAAATGCTTAAGGGAAATTTGTGCTTACTTTTTTCCTCTACAAAAGACCTAACGATAGATGATTCGCTTAAAATTTGCATTTTCTAGTATCCACGATTTTAAACCGACATTCGATCATTCCGAAAGCGCGGGAAAAGCTTGCAATACCTTTGTTAGAATATCTTCTTCAGACCTCTAAGATCTCTCCGTATCTGTCCCGAAATATAATTTTTTTTCCTTTCTTTTCTCGTAGAAAAATTTCAAAAGTAATGTTTTTCTTCTTCGAAATTCTGGTGATATCATTTATGATAACGCCACTGGGCTTCGACATCGAATTGCGAGTTCTACCTTATCCAGTTCTACTACCGTACAGTCTTTCAAATCTATTGGTATATTGGTTGTCGTATGCTCATCATCTATTCACTGGTATTTACCTCGGACACGTTGCAGTTATGAGTGATCTCATCGCCACCGGTTTCATGTGGCATTTATGTGGACAAATAGAAGTATTGAAGCATAGATTGCAAAAATTACCAGGCAAAGTCGCCGGAATCGACGATGCGAGATCGGAGAGGCAACTAATGAAAGACTGTGTGCAGCATCACGTTCATCTGTACGAGTGAGTACGACCAATTTGCTGTTCACTCGTACGTAATTCATCAGGATTCATTCTGATTGCAGCATCGCCGACGTAATAACCGCTGCCTTTAGCGTCTACGTCGTGTTTCAGTTCTACTGTGATTCTTTGGGGGTTTGCATGGCCGTCTATCAGTTGTCCACGATAACAGCTGGCGTACTTGAAAAGCTTGCTTTTTTCAGCTACGTTGGGATGCTGCTTGGTCGATTGTTTCTCATGTGTTACTTCGGAAACGAAGTAGCTTTGAAGGTAGAAACGAATCCTTCTCGACTGTAACATTTATAAAAGCACATTATGCTCGACACTGAAATTTCAGAGTGAAAATCTGGCTGATGCGATATTCGAAATTGATTGGACGCCACTTTCCATAGAGGTGAAGAAAAGCCTGGTGTTGATGAGTCGAAGATCATCGAAGCCCATCATAGTCTCGAGTAGATTTTTCGTACACCTCACCCTGGAAACTTTTATCAAGGTTTGACCAGATGTTATTACATTGTTTATTATTGCTCAACTAAACTTGAATGATTTCAGGTTGTCAAGGTTTCATATTCAGGATACAACTTGCTGATGTCCTCCGTACAACAATAAATATGTATCTTTAGATGAATTATATTTTTTCACGCAGGCATAAGAATTCAATTGCAAATGAAGTGGTGGAAGTGGTATTTTTATGGCAAATGGCGCTTTTAAATATTCAATAAACAGACAGTAAATGTAAATATCGGCACTGAGTGCTTTTAATGTGTAAAACTATTGACACCTAATGTCGTATTCGAAATAAATTTAAATTTTAACTCATTCTTCCTTGTTAGAACCATGCCAATTTATTTTCTACTTTCATAAACTAAATCGAAACTAGAATTAAAATGAGATGTAAATTTACACACATACACGCGCGTACAGAAACTTTAGAAAAATATATTATAATGATGAAGTCAATTTTTTTCTTAAAAACTAAATTTTAAGCTTTAAGTTAAACCTTCTTCTTATCAAACTTCTAAATTTGTTCAATTTATAAGATTTTTTTGCATACCTGAGTGTTGCATTATCAAAAAATTTAAAAGTCTCGCATGACGAATTTGTAGTGGTTATAATTACTGAGAAATATATTCTTATCATTTCACAAATATTTTAGCAAACACTTTTCCATTAAGATGATTCTTCTAAAATAAATAACTTCAATCCGAGGTTTCTTGTAATGCTTTTCGCTTTTCCGCCTATTATCATTGTTTCACTAATTTAAGCTAGTTATAAAGTTATAGCAACAACTACTACGATGTACTCGACGATGAAGCTCCTCTACTTTGACTGCCGCACAATACGTCTATTGCCGATAAACTGTATTACAGGGAATTATGAAAACTTATAATGAGAAATTTTTTATGCAATTCATTATTATAGTTAAAGTTAAACCAACACCCATAAAATTTACAACGACTGTCGCGATGGCGTTAGTTTGACTGCCGTGAAAAAACTGAGGCAGAGCACGGCTATGGCGGATACATTTTATTGTAGGGTATTATGAACGATTACAATGAACCAAGAAAAGCTAGTGAAAAATTCAACAAAAATTGCATAGTTACGCCGCCAGCGCCTATCCCCCATCGCAACGCTACGTTAGTGGTCATTCCGACAACGACGAGGTAACACATGGCTACGACAATACTACCTTTCCACTTCAACTTGTGCACGTGGTTTAGTGTTTGGTGTCTAGTACATTGGTCCACTAGCAAAAAGTTCGTCTATCGAATCTATTCGATAACTATCTTCGCTTCATTAATCTCCTTGAACATCTTCCAAGTGGCCAAATTATTTTTCGTCAAGCTGGAAAGTTTTGGCGATTTTAATAATTTATTTACATTCAATTTGGCACTTCAGGCGGGCATGATAAAGGTTATGACTTTTTTATTCAACCGAGATAAGGTTGTTCAATTAATTGACATGTTCGAAGAGGATTGTTGCTTGGCACGAGATGTATTCGAGACAAACATCCGCAAGGCGTATGAAGGCAAATGCATGTTAGTGATATATTCTATTTGCTTTTTCGAGAACCCCCTATAGTCTAGTCGCCAAAGGGGGTTTAGTGTACATTGAAAGGTCCCCGGGATTTTATCAATGCTTTTTATGTATTTCGACCTGCTGAATACGAATTTCGAGGTCTTCCAGCGCGCAAAGGGAGTGGTAAAAAGTTATTAACAATTTTAATAAAAAAATTTATTTATCCCGAAAAATATGCATGCTACGAAAA
>JAWWMK010024137.1:0-16448 GCA_035047105.1 Galeopsomyia nigrocyanea
TCGGAAATGGGCACCTGTTTTTTTAGGTTCTGTATGTAATATAGATTGAGAAAATCGCATCTCCAAGAGCGTGCACCCCTTTTGAAAATTCGCCCCAACTTTCTCGAATTACGGCAGTTTTTTGTGGATTTGGTCATATAGAAGTTGAAAAACCGCGATTGCAAAAGATAAATCTTTCGAATTGCACCCCCCCCCCCCAAATGTATTGCGGTTCATAGATTTTTGTACCAAACTTTTACTATTACAGCTTTGTATTTTTTGCAACTTCGAAATAGACCTTGCGCATTCTGAATCTTGATAAAATTTAGAAAATTTAGATAAATGTTTACAAAACAATATACAAAAAGATTGTCTTTCGACATTTTTTATTTCCACTTTCTTGAAAATGTTTGAAATAGTGTAGTGATATAACACAATAGCAATTTCTGAGCTAAATAAAGAAAAAAATCTCTGATATGACTTCAAGCAAAATGAAATCATAGTATTCGAGAATTATTATCTTTAATTAAGTTGTTTCGGCTATTAGTCGATAATGGTGTCAAATACTTGAAAATTCGTATAACAGTTACTAATATTATAATAAAATAGTATGCTGAATTTCAATGCCATTCACAGCTTCGATTCAAAGCTATTAAATTTTGAAATTCTAAAATTAACACGCAGTCTTATGAAAATCGTTATAGTTCAAAAAAAGTCATAGAAATAATGGTGACACAATGTTACAAAAACAATGTTTTATGTCAGAATTGATATGATGAAGCGATCTGACTAATAGCAATTTACAATCACAAGTTTTAACGGTTCTTGGTTTCCATTTAAAGCCCATTGACTGTGCATTCAAAAGTTTGTGACAAAAATCACTAAAAATCTATTTATACTTCTCAAATATCATTTTAATCGGTACTTTTCCTACATTTTGTTACTAGACTATAATTTTCAATGAATAATCATGTTTCAAATGACTGTAGGAAAGAACTTTCGGTTTTTCTAACTTTTGAGTTTGGAAGTATAGCTAATACAGCCTTAAATAAATAACTCATTCTTTTGGTCGTTAATATTAAATATACGTAAAAACTATTATAAGTCAATCGAATTAGTTAATGAAATATAATAGTAAAGCGAAAATTGTTTTACGTATAATACCTCTGCAGGCAATCATGAAGTTAATCACACTGCTGCCTCCCATTACCTTTCCTTTTCGAAGTTTGCACTGATTATTATTGAAGCCTAAGCAATAATCATTTGAAGGTTCGGATTTGTAACCCCAATCGATGAAAGGATCGTACCAATTAAGCAGAGCTGCTCCTGGTATATCAAAAGCAAGATATTCGTGACCCCCTGCTTCAAGCAGCAAAACTTTAGCATCTTCAATTTCGCTTAATCTGGCTGCCACCGTTGATCCAGCACTTCCAGCGCCCACCACGATAAAGTCGTACTCTTCGTCATTTGATGGAGTGTCATCGTTATGTTCCTCGGCTGCTTGCTTCAATAAATCCAAGCCAAATCCGACTGCTCCGTATGCATCCTTGAGTGTGTAGGCTATCGAATCTTCGATAAATTTCATTCCATTTTTAATGTTATCTATAATCCCTCCTTGTGCTGGATTGTTACTCAAAAGTATTGTAACCAGAAATATTGAAAACCACCGTAACTTCATTGTAACAAGTAGAACGTTAAAAATATTATTAGTAACTTATTTGTATAATGCATGCGCGTGTGTGCAGTAAATACAACTTTTTAAAGGCATTTATACTTTCTTTTTATCTAAAGAGCGCATAATATGTCGCACTTTAACAAAATTATACTCGAGATATTATGTATTTTAGACATGCAATAATCGTTTTCCTCGATTTTATCGTATTTTTATCTTATTTTATATTTTTAATTTATTTAGTACCAATACAATGAGGCAGATGAATAATTAAGTCTGAATTGCTTGTTATAGAAAGTAGCAGGATTTTATAATATTACAATATTTATAAACCTAAAAAAAATAGAACAACTTATTTTGATAAAAAAAGATTTCACAATGGTGATAATTTTTTATCTGAAACATAGTTCAAAAGCTTTATTTACTGCATATTTCAAACTGCAAAATAATTATTTTGCAGATTGTATTAAAAATTGATAAAACATTTTATGTCCATATTTGGAACGTACTAATCAAAAGAACATAAATCTGCAAAATAATTCTAATCAAAAGAACATAAATCTGCAAAATAATTATTTTGCAGATTTATGTTCTTTTGATTAGTACGTTCCAAATATGGACATAAAATGTTTTATCAATTTTTAATACAATCTGATCAAAATACAGTATAATTCATCTCAGGATAATTTAGCATATGGATGATTTTAGTAAAGAAAGTTGAAATTCTCTTTAATTTATTAATAAAACAATTAATTTTTCTGCGAAGTATAAGTCCTTAGATGTTTAAATCCACCTTCAAGCTATTAAACAATATTATAATAATGTATTTAATTTAGAAACTGTAAATTAATCAGATAATTTGCCCATGTCCAAATCCAGTCAGTCATGATAAAAATTAAATAACTAAATATTTTTCATCAGACTTTCTTAATTATTCTTAAATGTAACCGTGATCAGCTTTCACTAAGTCAGCTCCTTTTTCACCGATCGCAATTGATGGAATATTCGTATGTGCAACAGGAACAGTCGGCATTATCGATGGATCAATGACTCTAAGATTCTTTATTCCTTTTACCTTTAGAATAAATATTATTTATACTAGAATCTTACATTAACAAGGAAATGAATATGATATAACAATTAAAATACCTGCAACTTTGGATTTACTACGGCGAAAGAATCATCCTCTTTTCCCATTTTGGCCGTCCCTGAGTGATGCCATAAACTAAGAGTGAATGCTCTGAGAGCACATTCCCAATAGTTATCAGAATCTGGTTCATGGCTTTCACAGCCCCACATAGGACGATCAAACAATTTTGATCCATATTTCCGCATTGCTTGCGTCTCACTCACTTTGATCGCCCAGCGGATAGCCTTGATGCCAACTCGAACATCATCTGGATCTTCAAGGTAATTGATATATATTTTTGGTTTATCAGTTGGTTTTGCACTTCGTAGAAGTACTTTTCCTCGACTTTTGGGTTTCATTATTAAAGGCCAAATTGACCAAGCATGATGATAGATGTGATCTGCCCACAACTCTTGAAATTTGTATTCAGGCTGTCCGAAAATTGGGTGAGCTACCCAAGCGGACAGTGCACTGACGCTTACATACATCAATTCAATATTCGGCTTTTCATCGTCAGGGGTTGGGTTATCAACATTTATGTAACCGACACCCTCGACACCACCTGAAGTCGTCAAAAGACCATTTCGGTCTACCAAATAATCGGAAATAGTTGGGTCGGCTGGGTTAAAAAAGTCAGGCAAATCAATTCCTAGAGTTTCGTTAACAAGAAAAACTAATCCTCCGTAACCAGTGTGATCCGTTAGGTTTTTGCCCACAGGAAGATCGGCTATAACATCGATGCCAAATTCACGTAAATGATCGGCAGGTCCGATTCCAGATAACATTAAAATTTTTGGCGTCGTTAAGGCACCTGCCGACAGTATCACTTCTTTTTTTGCATACACTTTTCTTTTTACAAAATGCTTGGTAAATTCAACGCCTTTAGCAGTTTTCGTTTCGGGATCGATTAACACCCTGTTGACATGACTGTGCATACTGACGACCAAATTCTTGCGATCCTTTATAGGATATAAGTATGCTCTATTGGTGCTTAACCTTTCACCATTTCTTTGGTTTGTTTGCACATAATTTAAGCCAGTTAATTTTCCAGCAAGGTAATCTACTGGAGTAAACCCCAATTCTCTACCAGCGTTGACGAAAGCATGAGCAAGTGGAGACCTATAAGGTGGATGAATTATGTTGACAGGACCACTGCTCCCGCGATATTTAGGATCCGCATTCATGTCAGTAAGATTCGCGTTTTCTAACTTTTTGAAGTACTTCAGCATTCCTTCATAGGACCAGCCTGGATCCCCGGTCGCTTCGCCCCATTCATCATAGTCACTTTTTGTACCTGAATAAAGTGTGATTTATCATTAATTCTTTCATGTACTTATAATACTTAAAAAATTTATAAACAAATAAATCAGTACCTCTACAAGCGATCATAAAGTTAATGACACTGGATCCACCCATTACCTTTCCTTGTCGTAGTTTACACTGATTATTATTAAAGCCTAAACAATAATCATTGGAAGGTTCGGATTTGTAAGGCCACTGGATGAAAGGATCTAACCATACAAATATAGCTGTTCCTGGTATATCAAAAGCAAGACTTTCGTGGCCTCCTGCTTCTAGCAGCAAAACTTTAGCATCTTCAATTTCGCTCAATCTCGCTGCCACAGTTGCTCCGGAACTTCCAGCTCCCACTACGATAAAGTCGTACTCTTCATCATTTGATGGAGTGTCATCGTTATGTTCCTCGGCTGCTTGTTTCAATAAATCTAAGCCGAATCCGGCACCTCCGTATGCATCCTTGAGTGTGTAGACTATCGAATCTCTGATAAACTTCATTCCATTTTTAATGTTGTCCAGAATTCCTCCATGTGCTGTATTGCTGATTGCAAGTAGTGCAAACAGGGAAATTGAAGTCCACCGTAACCTCATCGTGGCAATTGCAGAATGGTCAAGGAACCGAATAACTTATTTGCGTGAAGTATATGCACGTTGAAGTAACATTTCAGTTGCTCATTAAATTGCTCGGGTAGAGCGTTTTATCAAAACTACACTTAATGTGTTGCAGTTTAACAAAATTATTCTTTGAAAATTACGCCAGAATAACATTTTTTAGTTTCTATTTTCCTTGAATTCATTTTAAAATTTTGTATGGATCTAATTTTATTTGTACTTAGGATAACAATGAATTTTTTAAACTTTTCGAAGTTGATATACTTTCGAATAAAGGTCTGTCATTGAGACCATATCATTTGCAAAGGAATAGTAGAAAATGATGCGGTCGTTTCTAATGAATAGTGAACGTCGTGCCGTTGTCGACAATGTTTTATAGGAGAATTTTCCACTTTTTATATTATCAAATGATATTTTAAACAGTTATTGGATGAATAGAAAGGCAGATCAAAATTAATCACAGATCGTCGAAGATGGTGTAAGCTTTCTACATTAGTTATTTTCAGTATATGTTTTTTATGCTTAGTAAATCCGATCAGTCAGTTGTAAAGTATTCATCATACCACAAGTTTTGAGATCTCGCAAAATAAATATTCATTTTTTCTCTATTTATATCTCATTTGTGAACTGCAAATACATTGAGTTATCAAAAAAAAAACCTCAAAAGTGTAAAATTTTAAATATTCTAATTAATAAAGTAGATATCTGGAAAATAATTGAATTCGAAGTAAAGCCAATGCAGTAGACTGTATAAAAATGTTCCAAAAGGAATGAGCCATAGTCCATGTAGAAAGTGCGTAATGCAGTAGCACGTAATAGTGGAGAGAAAGAGATGAAGGGGACGAGGCAGCCAGCCAGCCAGCCAGACAGACAGACAGAAAAGGGGGTGACCCAGACCAGACACCCCCTCCAACTGATGTCTGCCGTGTGGTGCTCCCTTACCGCGTGCGGATAAGAATCGGGCCGTACAGCAGCAGCATCCTCATCTGTACAATGGCCGCGCTCCAGCTAATGACCGCTATGAGCGCTGAGTGCAAGCGTGTCTTGCTCGTTAAGGGTCCTATAGATGTGCGCTTTAATTCGCGCGCCGACGTCATGCTAATTGCTTTTTCAGGCCTACACGTCCTACTGGCCGAACTCCGATACTACTCGTTATCATACCCACGGTATACGGCTCAATTGTTCTATTACAGTAAGCTGGCAGTTTGATTTTTTTGAGGTCGATTCAAGCTTTGTGATTTGTCATCAATTAAATATCGTTTTTACTCGAACCTAATCGAGAGTAGATTAGCATGCACAAAAAAAAAAACAAGATTTTCTGTTACAAATTATTAGATCTGTCAACTAATTTGAATCTTTTTGTCTTGTAAATATCTGTTATAATGTCATGAATTAAATTGATTGTTACTGAACTGAAAATGTTAAATTGATTATTTTTTATTCTTATTTTGATGATTGTTTAATGATGTATTATAAATCGATAATAAACAGTACCATAATGCTCTATTACAAAGAGTTTAGAATTTGCTTTTATACAAGGAAGAATTTTTTTAATTTTACTTTCATAAAGTTTTTGCATATTTTACAAATTCTAAATGTGCCGACAGTACAGTAGTGCTCATAATTATAAGGCACCCCACTCCATTTAAAAAACATGTGAAAATTCATGGTCTACTTTGATCTCTCGCCATTTTTCGGAAAAAACTTGTACGCAAATTTGGAGAAAAGAATTTTGTAGCTCTATTCAAGCCCTTCAAAAAACACTCATTAGAATTTTTTTCCCTTGAATTTTAGCGCAGCTAGAAGCATTTCAATTCCAACAAAAATGCTAAAAATCACCATAAATGGGCATTTTAATAGGATTTTGAGCTTTTTTGCTAAAATTGGAATGCTTCTAGCTGCGCTAAAATTTAAGGAAAAGAAATTCTAATGAGTGTTTTTTGAAGGGCTTGAACAGAGCTACAAAAGGCTTTTCTCTAAATTAGCGTACAAGTTTTTTCCGAAAAATGGCGAGGGATCAAAATTGACCATTAATTTTCACATGTTTTTTAAATGGAGTGGGGTGCCTTATAATTATGAGCACTACTGTAGTAGGAAGCAATAGAATATTTTGTAATTATATATTTCCTTTGTCTTTTTATCTGCGTATTAATACTACGTGCGTTAGTTGTGTTCTTGTACTGAAAAATGCATATGTAATTAGAAAATTACTTTTGACAAGCTATGAGTACGTACGAATTAACGTACGATCACGTTGCGGCAATTTTCATTGAAAGTCACTTTCAAAAGTAAATGAGAAAATTATCCCATATTTCTTCAATAATTACTAAACTATTAAAAAAAATGGTGTAAGTGCCAAAGCAAACAAAAGAATATTTCATGTTAGCTTAGTCGAATACTAATCAAATTGTTAATTACGTGTAGAGACAAAGAAACTCCAAGTTTTTAATCTACATTGCGACAAAATTTTTGCGCAGTTAATAAAAAATAATATTCAAGTTATATATTTAATACTTTCAACTTGAAGGTGGTATCAGTTTAACTTCGGCCATTTCGATACTAAAAATATGACCAAAAATGACTTCGAAATTGATATTCAAATCTTCCTCCAATTTTGAACATTTTTTATAAATCACTACTATTTTACTAATGCCTTTTATATTTAAATCGCTAGATATCTATGTGTTTTCATTTATTTTCAAGCTTTTATTTCTATATTTTTATCGAACTGAAAAGTTCGTTCATTGGTCTTGCCGATATTCTCTATCAACACAAGTCATTTTCTATTATCATACCTACGACATCCAAGTTTCGTTTCAACAGGAAAATGTAGTCAATTGTTTTCCTCAAAATAATATTTCACGTAAAAGAGCGTATGAACAGGCTTATACATGTACAATAAACTTTACAAGTTGGAAATGTATTATAGGTATATTAGCCGTCGAAATGAAAATTCGCGCGAGAGACGCCGACAGAAGGAGAAAAGAAAAAAAAATGGCTGAAAAGCGAGGAAAAGGGATGAAGCATCCGCGGAAGCCCGGAAGGGTAGCCAAAGCCATAAACTCTCGTCGGCGCATATTCCGCGTATCCCCGGCAACGTATACACCAGGTCCCTTTTCGAGTGGGGATAAAATTGGCATGGTGTTTGCTATATATCCGCAGTGGCCGAGAGCGACGGATTCGCCCGACGACGTTTTGTTGCGGCACAGGGGAAGGAAGTCGAAGAAAGGAGGCCGTGCAGCACACTCTCTCCTCGCAAGAAAGAAAGAGAGGGGAAATATGGCTGCGTTGCTCTGGCCGTGGTGTTGCTGACCCGACGACCCCTGTAACCTTGCGCCTCTCTTTCTCTCGCTGTCTCTCGCTACATAGAGATTAAACTCGATCTTTCTCGCGGTGGCGCGCAAGCTCTCGTGGTCCTCACTCCTTTGATTCGATATTTAGCTTGCGCGTCAAATTCGACAGGATTGCGCTTGACAGTTTTGATATGAAGAGCTTTATTGTTCGTTGTACCCTTTTTAATTTGCACTTCATTAACGGCTTTCAATTCAATCTGAACAATGATGCCATTGAACTTGAAGAGATGCCTTTGAGATGTATCGATTTTTTTTTGCTTACGCGCGAGAAGCGACTTTTCTTTTAGAGAATTTTCGCACAGAAATTTTGTTACGTAACAGACGATCGAAAAAGAAAGAATTCGTGATTGCGATGTCGCAATGCAACATGTCAGGAATTCCAATTAACGTAATGCTATCAAGAGACAGCATTTATTTGTTCATTCGCGAGAGGAATTTTATTCAAAAAAGAAAACTAAAAATTAATTGCATCATCGTTATTTTTTATTCAAATAACGTAATGAATCATCATTAATTTTTAAGTTCGTCCTACTTATTATCATCTGGTATAAGGAATTAGTTACACATGTAGGTACATGTGCCGTTTATCATTATTCACTAATTAGAGCTGGAACACGTGTTTCCCATTTACCACTCGCGTTACCAACTTTGTCTGATAAAACATTAAAAACGTTCTTGTTCTAGCATTTCAAGCGACTTCCAATTTAGTATAAAAAAAAATTATATTTTTTCATTTTTAAATGCAAATGAATTTTTTTTCGCTCTTACAGTTTAAAGGCAATGAAACGTCATTGAAAGCTAGCAATATATATACATAGTTTGATGAAAATTCGCAAAGGGCAGTCAGCTGAAAAAACATGTTGAACGAAAGCTACTTCTAACGTCAATAAAATATCGAAAGTACATACGACATGTTCATGTAGACATAGAGACAAACACATCTACGTCAAAGTAAATAACACATGCGCAAAACTATATCAAAAATCCAGCCGTTGCCCGAGGAATACATTTTCAGACCCTTCTCCGACATTTTTTTTCCAGCCCTACACGGTACGCTCGCGATTTCCCGTCCATACGCGAGGGGTTGAAAAAAAAACACGCGAGACGTGCTCGCAAGTGCACGGGACGGGGAAGCGACGACAACCCTCGTACTGCTGATCGTTTAAAATAGGCCTCAGTATGTGTACTCTATCTAATACAATTTTTTTCTCTTCTCTATCTCGCTTTGACGTCAAGGTCAAACTGCGTCTGGGTCAGGGCTCCCCAACTCTCGAAACTTCTCTCCCTGGTAGCATGTATATAGCACTTTGTAATTCCCTAAACTGCCTTTGTCTGCGCGCCACGCGAATAGAGCAGTGAGAAAAGAAAGGTTGTATGAGAGAAAAAAGAATTGGCTGGGCACCCACTCGCTGTCCCTTATAATAACGCTCCGACAATGCTTACCGGAGATGTTTCGGACTTTTATACAAATGATGCTGAAACAATGGATTTCATTCGGTTTCATAAGCTGATTATTGTAGATTTTTTTTAATGATGAGATTTTTTTATGTTGCAATTTGCAAGTTTCATTCAACAAATAGTATGGAATGGTGAACTTCATTGATTATTGATTAGCTTGCAATATATACCTAGCCATACGCGACATATATATCTTCCAATATTTATTATTCCATATCATCAAAATTAAATTTAACTCAACATGGAGCATTTTAAAATTATCGGGAGATAGCTTGTATTACTGACTTGAAATTCGTTATTTTCCCAATTTTTCAAACGAACGATATTGTTTATTTGTTATCCAAGATTCTATAATTATCGAAATGTTATTGACTTTTGCCCCCGAATTTGCTCAAGAAAATAATAATTATTAGCTAAACCTCATGAGTTATTAAGAAAATTCATGCTCTTTCATTTCAGCTACTTACCAAAATGAGAGGTTTTATGCTCATTGCTTTATACAGTGCAGAAATATTTGCTTCGTTGGATTGCTTGAAAGCCATTGGCAATAATTTTGACGTTGAAACTGAATACTATGACGACGATCGTCTAGCTTTCAATTAAGAAGTTTCCAAACCATATACGTTAGTTATGAATACTGATTTCAAAAAAACGAAGACTCATGCTAAAAAGAAAGGAGCAACAGCGGAAGTTATAAAAGGAGGCAAGGGCGAATCAAGTCGCGACTACATTACCTGCTAAATGGCAAAAAAAAAACAATTTGTTGTGGACAAGACAAAAAAGTAAGTATTTTTTTAGATTATTCAGCCGTAAAACGTAACATTGTACCCTACGGTTATTTTACAAAAGAAATTGAAAACAAGGAAATATTGAAAAGAGATCTGTCACTACTCTATGTAAAAACAAGGACCACGGTTTTTCATTAGAAGGTTAATATCTACGGTGCAAAAGAAACAAATGAATAAAAACAATATGCCAATCCATTGGCAGTAAACATTACGTAAAGATTTGTTGATTCTGATTAATTGAATTCATTTCAAAAACTGAGTTTATTATGTATATGCATGTATGTATTACATTAAAAAGTCGTTCATTCTACTATATGTTAAACGATATTGTCTTCATTTTTCCATTCCAGTTTTTTAAAATTACTATCATTGGCTAAATATTCTTTGATCAGTAAATATGGTGGTACGATGAATTTTAATTGTTCTTTCTTTTATTTTGGCTGTTAATTTTCTGATATTCAACATCGTCACGAAATTAGGATGAATATTTTCTTTTGAGTCAAATTTGATTTTTTTATTTTGATGACCATGAAACTTTGCGGACGTCTCATTATAAAACGCTCTAGTATATGAATAAAGTTATTATATACAATATGAAATTCAATTAAATGTTCTCATTAGTATATATCTTTGCTTTAATTAATGAAACGTATCTAATCAAATTAATGACTTGACGTCATTATTAGTTTTAATCAGAAAATGGTCAGACTTTCTACTTCATCCATTCTATTTTAAATGCAAAAAGCGGAAATATATCCGTTCTATTTTTATATAAAAAAACATAATTTACAGAGTTTACTGCAGTCTGAAAAATTCATTCATCGGGTTCATTTCATCAGAAAGTCGAACTTGGTAAGTACTGAATGATTATATCCAAATAAATTATAACTTTTCTAAGATAGCAATAAAGAGCTGGCACTACAAGCGTATTGATACAAGAGTCTTTACTCAGGAAATATCACAATGGTTTCCACATATTTATTTCAGAATTATTTTAAGAATTCAAACTTTTTTCATTTCAGATATTTTACCAAAATGAGGAGTTTTATGTTGATTGCTTTATTCAGTGCGGCAATCTTTGCTTCATTGGATTGTTTGGTAGCGGCTGGCAACAATCTTGACGTTGGAAAAAGAGTGAATGCAGCTTGCTATGAAGGAGATCACCTAATTTATAATGAAGAAGTTTCTAAATCAAACAAGTGGGGCAAGGGTGGTAATTTCGAAGAAACCAAGACTTATACTATTCCGAATGGAGTAATTACCAAGATTACAGCAGTCGACAGTAAAAAGAAAGGAGCAACGGTGGAAATCACAAAAGGAGGAGTGGGACATGAATCTGTCACTCTTCATTTCAAAAATAAAGAACATGGATTCCATTACAAGGTTGAAATTTATGGCGCCAAACAAACTAGATATTAAATAAACAATGTAAGCTTACTTTTTTCATTTGAAAATTATAAACTATTCGTAAACTATCAATCTGAATGTGTGCTCAATTTTCTTTAATTTTTTATAATCTTCTCTCACGCCTGATTCATCATTTTATACGTTTTAAAATAAATTGTTTTGCTTTCCATAAAGATTATACATTGTTATTTGAACTTGATAATTAACTTCATCACTTATTAAGAAGAATCTTAAGTAATGAAGTAGTTTTGTGTAATATCAATTTATGACGATACATACAAACGCTGATAATCTCATCATGCTATTTATTATTTACTTATTTGAATTTTTAACTTTGTAGAATTGAAAAGCGACATCTTTTCCTGCATTGAAGTTTGCGTATTTTACCGACCGTGATGTTAGCTGAGTCTGAAAATGAAGAATTTGATGAACGACCGACAACTGGTCGCTCATGCGCTAACGTTCAACGTGTGTTTATTTGTATAATTATTTTATTCGCAGTAAAAAATGAAGATTCGACGTAATTTAATTCAATTACTTACACATTCAATCAATTGAATTTTGAACAGAAAATCAGATTTCGATGAATAATGACTGATTTATTCACGATAATCCTTATAATTTGCAGTGATCAATGTAGAATAATGATTGATTATTTAATAACTGTTATTATTATTCCTAAAATAGTTCCATACTTCGATATATGTAAATAGAAAAGGATAATTATACATGTAAGTTTAACTACATATTCGAGCTTTCCAAAATATAAATTTTATTTTTGATGTTATCTTACAAAATAAAAATTAAACATTTTCTACTATCCTATTTGAACTTAACAACCAATTAGTGCTAACTTGTTCCATTAGATGTCGCTCTGTCAACTGGTGTAGTAGTGGTGTAGTGCTTTCTGCATTGATATATTTGCAAAATATATCCTTTTCAAAGCACATACACAAATCGTCACATAATACATATTCGTGAGTAAATCGTGACGTGAGATACGAAATCCACACATGCATATTCTGCAATAGGATACTACACGAGTTCGTCGTCAATAAAAGCCGGCTCGAGTTCGCGAAAGCACGCGTAGAGGGCGCCACATTATCAATCTCGTTGCGCGCCCGGTGCCGCGCGCGGGCAAAGACAGCGCGACGTACGCGCGAGAGAAAGAGAAAGAGAAGTGTGGCGGCGTGATGCGCGCGCGCAGAGAGAGAGCCGAAGATTTTCTCGGGTGTCGTGTGGTGTGCGCGGACCGCCATATTGCCCTCGTGCAAAGCCAAGAAAACATTGGTGCCGAATCACGTGGAGGCTACAGGCAGCAATAAACATTATTCGACTTGAGTATCGAGTCCTTTGGACAGTTTAATCAACCAACGAACCCGGACACAAATCCTCGGAGTCATTCGACAAGCTTCTACGCGGCGATTACCAAATCGGTGAGTAACACGCCGCCCGGGATAACCCCCGCGACATTTCTACCTTCACGCGTGTATATGCCGTTCTCTCTCTTTTTTTTTTTAATGTCATTTCTCTTAGTTAGCTGTCGTTGTCACCTACGAACATCTTTTTGTTTCCTGGTGACACGATAACTAATTGCAGAGAGGTACACAAAACGTACGTATAGGTGAACGGCTACAATACGATAAATTGTGGTAGCATGTTCTTTTTTTGTGCTCGCGACGCCTCACCGGCAACATGGACGCGCGGGCGCGTGGCAAAAATACTTCGTGCTTTTCCAGCGTGTATTTTCTCGGGAAAAGCTAACGAGAGCGTATGATATTATGCTCGTCGTGCGTGAGCGCGCGACATCTGGAAATAGCGCGAGTGTGTTGATATATGTGTGTGCATGTGTGCGCCGTGGAACATTCTTCGACGCCGCTCTCCTGCTCCTCATTGCTTCCCAAGTAAGCACGCGTGCCGCGTCGTCGATGTGTATTGCCCATGGCTACTGACCGCGACACTTACGACCTTTACCCATACGTATGTCGTGTTTTTGGCTAAACGTATCCACGTCAGTGCATGTGTGTGTTTTTTTTTTCTTCGCGCGTGGGAGAAAGTTTCGCGAGTGCGAGGCAGAGTAAAGGTTACGCGCTGGACTTTGAGCAACCGGTTTTACTTTTTGGAGTTTCGGAGCAGCTCAAGTGGACCTTGAAGGTTTTTGCAAATACGTGCGATTAGGTGCTGTGCCTTTCGATTGATGATGACTAAAATCCACTCGGAGCGTTCGGATTGTTTTTTTCTTCGTTCTCTCTCCTTCTTTCGGAGCGAGAATTTTTAGTTCCGGTTTATTTTAGATAGCATGTCTATTTTCAAACGCACGATTCTGTGACTATCATTATTCTTCCGAGTAAATTACGTTCCTCGACTCCAAATGAGGCGGAGTAGCTTTCGCAATCGTCTAAATAAAACTAAAAAATTACATAGAACGTCTCAGTATTAGAACATTATCTCATTTTCATTAAAATGTTTACGAATCGATTAGAAAAATTCTAATCGTCTGCCCGAGGTTATCCGACAAAAGTTTTATATTGAGTATAGATTACACATATGTAAATCAAAGTGCAGCGACGAATATGTACGTTGCAAAAATGCACCGACATATGGAACAATCCGCCGAATCTGCAATTTCGTCCGGACAACGTTCGCCAGCCCGCAGTTACATTCGTTGGCCGAGCGTATCGATCTAAAACGAAATTTCTTTTCTGTTGCGCGGAGCAACTTAATCGTCGCTCAAAACTGTAAAACATTTGTTTTTACTTTTCGAACGTGTTTCCCGGAAATTTTAAATGCCACGTTTGACAGCTCATCCTGTCGCCGTTGCGCTTTCCTCGGCAATGTCGCGTCTATTGTTGTTGCCGTGTCTCTCGCCCTTGCTGCTTTGTTTTTTTCGCACGCGCAGCTGCTTCTTTTCTGCACAGGGGGGGTTGTTACGTTCGTTAACGCAACGCGTTCGAACTCGCGAAGTCGAAGTTTTTAAAGAGCCGTTGAATTTCTTTTCATTCTTTCACCGAGTATTGTTTTTGTTCTGGCAAAGATGTATTATAATTGTCGAGCGATTAAAATTATAATGCGTCCTTTGTTACAGCTCTATTTAATTCGGTGTTTGTCGAAGAGTAGATATGTTTGATTTATAAATTCAATGCGCGCACAGTAAATACTGAATTGAAACATTGTATATGAAACTATAAAACGTGATTTTTTTTTCGATATAACATCGCGCTTATCTTGAATAACACACATCAACATTGATCTAGCCGTCGCGAAATTCGCAAGAATCTTCTTTAAGTAGCGAAAAATAACAGACCACGCATAAGCAAGACTACAAGCTTGTGTTCTGAAAACATAGTTAGTCGCATTCGTATGTCATTACTATTACGTGACAGCATGAGCAAGGAGAACGAAACCATTTTATAAATATTTGCGATTTACGCGGAAACTTTGCAAACGCTGCCAAAAAAAAAATCCGAGTTCGTTTTATCGCGAGGATGAAGTAGTAACATTGATTGGATTACGCAAACGTAAAAATAAAATGCAACGAGATTTTTTTTATTTACATCGTTTTAATCGCAAACTTGGCCGATAAAAGTCACTCATCTTCACACTACTTTCGCATGACTACATTGTCAATAGATACACACATACGAGTGATGGAATAGAAATGATATAAAAGATCGAAACTTATGTGCGTTGCGTTTATTGTAATCTTTGGGTACGCGTATTGTTTACTTTGGCTGGTAATGTCTAATATACTATTCGCTTTGACCCTCAAGGGGATACTATTGGTTCATCACACTACGAAATAAACATTTTAATTGAATTTTTTTTTCTGTATATACTTGAGTATTTTTTCGTCTAATTTTGTTTCTGATCAACGTTGAATCAATTAGCGACATTCACATTGCATTCAATTAATCATTATTTTGGAATAACGAAGCGCGTATGTGTTGTTCCAATAAAATTGTTGGTTTGTCGCGTGATAATTAATGCCCAATTAATTCGAATAATCAATTTATCAAATCATGAACGCACAATTATCTACAAAGTCGTTAAAATGTCTTACAAACTATTTTCAAATCAATAATTTCTATCAAACCGTTGAGAAACTGAATAATTTAGTTTTCAGTACTGTCAAAAAAAGAAAAAAAAGAAAACACGACACCTGTTGAGGCACAAAGTGCTCTGACTCCGCCAAATATTTCCCGGCAAAAGTTTCTAAGACTTTCGTAAAATCGCGTTTCTTGCGTAATGCGACACAAGCCGCGAGAGACTCTGTATAACAAAACTCGGCTGATGCCTAACGAAATTCATTATTCAGCGTTTCCTTGCGCTTTTGCGCCTCTGTGTATCACGACACCGCGCGCGCTCGCCTCGTAAAAACAATCATAACAGCAATAATAAAAAAAAAACGGTGTATCCGTTCTCGCGTTCGAGGTGTTAGAACTGCATTATTACATATAAAAAAAAATTATCTAGTCTAACAAGCGTGTCGCAATAGTGCGTATATCAACGGGCCGGATTTCGTTAGAGGTCGCGATAAACTTTGAGGTTCCATCGGCGCGCGCGTGCGTGTGTGTGCGTGTGTATGTACGATATGTATTTGTATGTATTTCTGTGTAGTCTATTCGACGATGATGATGGAATCGTCGTCGCTGTACGACCTAATTTTTTTTTCCCGCGTGTATATGAGCAATTCCACAAAAAAACTGCCATAATTCGGCACCGTTTGTCCGAATTTTCATATTAGGGGCACGCAC